>JANUWF010002238.1:600000-783462 GCA_026120185.1 Voacanga thouarsii | reverse complement strand
AGGCAAATATTGATTATATATGTTATATTTATTTAATTTTATATCTTCATCTAACCTATCTTGTTGATGCTGTCGGATGGTTAGACTACTTAGGACCGCGAGAAAAGGGCAGCAGTGGCACCCGCCTTACTATCTAGACCAAGAGGACCTTCCAGTTTCCCAGCCTGCCCCTCAGCCAGTTGTCCCTATGGAGGATAACAGTGATGATGAGATTGACCTTATGGAGGATAGCAGTGAGGACGAGGTTCAGATCCTTGAGCCACCTCCAATCACGGTGATAGACATAAGCTCTGACAGTGAGGACGAAGTGATGATAGTGGAGCCTGAACCCCACCCTCCTAATCCCGAAGTGGACTTAGCAGAAAATAGTGATGACCCGGGGGAGATAGACTATGAGTCTCCACCTAGGCCTTCTTTCATTCCTTCATTCAACCGAGTTGAGCCCGGAGAGAGCTCTAGGCTCCCTGGGAAGGAGCCCATTAAGGGATTTGCTAGCGGAGATGGGGTAGATTTTTCCAAGAACACTGGGGGTTGGTTATATGAGGCAGTTGATGAGGGTTCTGATGAGTATTAGAGAGTTAGGAGCTATTTTATTTTGGGATGATTATTTATTTGTTGTCATTCAAGAACTATTTTGTCAAAGATTTCCAATTCTATGTTTTGTTCACACCTTTGGATTTATGCAAGTCAATTTTTGAAATTGAAATTTTTGAGCAATTCCTTAAATTAGTAGCATCTGATTTCTTCCTACTCATACTTGGCCATGTACACATGCACCACTAAAATGGTTTAATACTGGAATGCATACACTTAACATTTGGGGTATGGTATAGAATGGCACCCAAGCAACGTGCAGCCTCTTCAGCCAGAAGGATCCCGAAGATAGACCCTGTAGCACCGGAAGTTGAAATGAAACAGATGCAATCACCCAATCCGGGAGATGGACAAAGTGATCCAGAAATGGGAATGGGGCCCGATGCCCCAGTTGATGTGTCAATGGGCCAGGCACTCAGTAAGATGACCGAAATCCTTCAGACGCTAACCGAGCGAAGGAAACCTAAAGGGGAAGATGAGGCCTTAGAGAGGTTCTTGAAATTTCAACTGCCCGTCTTTATAGGAGAAGTCGAGCAAGATCAGAAGGCCGAACAATGGGTTAAGCAAATGGAGGACATTTTCGCAACACTCCAGTATGCTGAGGAGCGGATGGTTAAGTTTGCAGCTTTTTGACTGAGGGGACCAGCTCGGGCATGGTGGCAACGGGTCTAAGATGACTGGGAGATGGATGAGCAAGAATTGACGTGGTCCAATTTCGTTGAAGCCTTCAGGATGGAGTACATCCCTCAGTGGATTGTGGAAAAGGGAGAGGATGAATTTCAGAATCTGAGGCAGGGGAGCATGTCAGTGGCTCAATATGTGGCGTGATTCATGCAATTGTCAAAGTACTGCCGAAGGTTGGTCAACACCGAGCAGAATAGGATGAGGCGGTTCGTCAAGGGGCTAAGACCGGAACTGAGGAGGGCATTGGCACCTACCCCACCAACAACCTATTTTCAGGGCTGTGGACGCAGCTACTCGCACGGAGAACGAGGATCGCAGCAGGATGGCGGCCAAGCCCTTCCCACCTCCAAGGCAGCCGCAGGGACATTTCCCGAGATCGCAACCACACAAGCGCCCCGCCAATCATCAATGGCAGAACCGGGGAAAGCAAGCCCGGACAGCACCAAGTGGACCTGCACCGAATCTCCCATCATGCAGGCAATGTGGGAAGAAAGGCCACACCGAGAGGAACTGTTGGTCTAAAGGAAGGGAAAAGAAGTGTTACTGGGATAGGTAAGGAAACCCGGCTCAGAACCCGGGGCCCAACCGGGCTCACACCACGGGAGCACCCAAGAGTGGAGCACCGAAGCCGCAAGTGAAGGCCAAGGTGTTCGCCCTCAACAGAGACGAAGTTGGGGCCGATGTAGCGGTGGTGGAAGGTACGTTCACTATTTAAGGACGTTCTGTTAATGCTTTAATTGATCCTGGCTCTGCTCATTCCTATGTAAACAAATTGTGTGTATGTCATTTGGGTTGGGATGGAGTGGAGCTGTTTTAGAAGTAAGTACGCCTTTAGGGAAGATGGCACAAGTGGATCGGTATGTGAGGGATTGTAAGATCAATGTAGGGAGAGAAAACTTGGAGGGAGATTTGATTGTGTTAGATATTGAGGATTATGACCTGATATTGGGAATAGACTGGTTAGCCAAACATGGGGCTAGGGTAGACTGTAAAAATAAGTCAGTTCAGTTCGTCTGACCGGGTTGTGATGTATTGGAATTCAATGGCAAGAGAGTGAAAGAACTAAAGTACCTGATTGCGGGGGCTAAGGCCCGGAAATTGTTAAGGCTAGGATGTCAGGGTTATCTGGCTTACGTGATGAACAAGCCAAAGGACCAGTGCACTCTGGAAGACACGGAAGTGGTGAAGGATTTTCCCGATGTGTTTCCAGCAGAGCTGGATTCTCTACCTCCTAAACGAGCAGTGGAATTCACCGTAGACTTAGTTCCCGAAGCAGAACCAGTATCGCGAACTCCTTACCGGATGGCACCGATGGAGTTGAAAGAATTAAAAGAGCAGTTAGAGGAGTTAGTGGGACAAGGCTATATCAGACCGAGCACGTCGCCCTGGGAAGCGCTTGTGCTATTTGTGAAGAAGAAGGACGAAACTCTGAGGCTATGCATCGACTACCGAGGGTTGAACAATTTGACAATTAAGAACAAGTACCCCCTACCTCTGGTTGATGAGCTATTCGATCAGCTGCAAGGATCCAGTTGCTATTCCAAGTTGGATATGAGGTAATGTTACTACCAAGTGCGGATAAGAGAGGAGGATATTCCCAAAACAGCCTTTAATACCAGATATGGACATTACGAGTTCGTGGTGATGCCGTTCGGGGTGACTAACGCTGCAGCGGTATTCATGGACCTGATGCACCGAGTATTCCAACCATACCAAGACAGGTTTGTGGTGGTCTTCATCGATGACATTTTGATTTACTCCAAGAGTCCGGAGTAGCATGCTAAGCATCTAAGGCTCGTATTGGAGAAATTGCTAGAGCACAAGCTGTATGCGATGTTCAGCAAGTGCGAATTCTGGTTAGACAGTGTGGCATTCCTTGGGCATGTGGTGACCAAGAAGGGTATCAAGGTAGATCCGGTAAAGGTTGAAGCGGTATCAGATTGGAAGCAGCCAGGGAATATTACCGAGATTCGAAGCTTCTTGGGATTGGCTGGATACTACCAAAGGTTTATCAAGGGATTTTTGACGCTCGCATCGCCCAAGACCTGTTTTTTGAGTAAGGATGTTCCGTTTGTGTGGAACAAAAAATGCGAGAAAATTTTTCAAGAATTGAAGAAGAGACTGATGACAGCACCGGTATTGAGTCTACCGGAGGAAGGAAAACCTTACGCGCTGTAGACCGATGCTTCGAAGGAAGGACTGAGAGCGGTGTTGATGCAAGACAGAAAAGTGATTGCTTATGCATCTCGGAATTTGCGACCTCATGAGGTGAACTACCCCACCCATGATCTGGATCTGGCAGTTATAGTGTTCGCCCTAAAGAAATGGCAACACTACTTGTATGGAGCCGAACATAAGGTGTTCGCCGACCATAAGAGTCTGAAGTATATCTTCACTCAAAAGGATATGAACTTGAGGCAGTGAAGGTGGATGGAATTCTTGGAGGAATACTACTGCCCGATCAACTACCATCCTGGGAAGGCAAACGTAGTGGTAGACACCCTGAGCAGAAAAGTTGGAATGGCCAGATTGAAGGTACAAGAAACACAAGCAGTTCAGGATGTGTTAGACAGAAGAGCGGAAGTGCAAAATAGAAGGATTGTCATCAGCAACTTGAAGTTGGTGCCAGATTTGAAGGGAGAAATTGTAGAGGCTTAATGAAACAACGCTGAATTTCAAATCTTCAAGGAAAAAGAGCTTAAGCGGCCAGGCAGTGAATTCTGTCAGGATGAAGCGGGAGTTTTTCATTTCGGAGATCGATTGTGTGTACTCGGGGAGCCGCGATTGAATGACATAATTTTGGAGGAGGTGCACAAGAGCAAGTACGCCATTCATCCGGGGGAAGTCAATATGTATCAGGATTTAAAGAGAGCATATTGGTGGCCCGGACTGAAGTGAGATGTGGTCAAGTACGTTTCGACCTGTCTCACCTGCCAGAAAGTTAAAGCAGAGCATAAGAAGTCAGCGGGGCTATTGCAGCCATTGCCAGTGCTGGAATGGAAGTAGGAGGAGGTGACCATTGATTTTGTCACCGGACTTCCCATGTCAAAGACCCCGAAGGACGCCATATGGGTAGTGGTAGACCGATTGACCAAGTCGGCCCATTTCATACTGGTAAATGTGAGGGACTCTATAGAGAAGCTGGCCTAGACTTATGTTCGAGAAGTAGTCTAACTGCATGGAGTACCCTCGAACATAGTATTCGACCGAGACCCGAGGTTTACATCTCATTTTTGGGGAAAGTTCCAGGAGGCAATATGTAATACCCCACCTAAAACCACCTTTAACTATGGGAAAAATTCAAGCATTGCATAGCATCTTGCATGTTATGTGGTAGCTAGAATAATTTTATTTGCATGATGCATGTGAATTTTTCAGTTACTCTTGCATTTGAATTAATTGATGTGAAATAGTTGTGTTGTTAAAGACTTGTTTAATGGAGGTTTGGTCGAAGACTTGGAAGGATGAGTATTGGGGTAGTAAGAACTTCTTGTAGAAAAATTTGTATTGGAGTTGTTTTGGAATAGCGGGGAGGTTGGTCATTTCCTTTGGTGACCCGAGTTCGAATCCTACTTTTTGTGAAGTAAGTTTCTCCTCTTGAAATTCTTTTCTTTAGACCATTTCTTGTCTTGGCCGAAAAAGAATCTAGCTATCCTAGAGAAATTTTAGTATTTTTACTCTAAGGAAAAAAGTCTCTACATTTATTTCCTAAATTCAAGGACTTTGATGTGAATAAAGTTCACCTTTAATTTTCAGCTTGTGTTCCTCAGGATTTTCGAAAAAACCCTAGCTAGTAATTAAAATATTAGCTTGATTTTAGTTAGATAGATGTTGCCATGGATAGGTGGAATTAATGAATCCTTTTCCTAGTAGGAAATCTTGTTGATTTTAATCCTAGAATGTTAGCTAAAAATCTGGAAAAAAATTCCAGCAAGTGCCGCCACTTCTTGGAGGACTTGTAGCTTAATCCAAACTCTTCTAGGACTAGAGGAAATCTTACCCAAATCCTTGATAAAACCAGATTTTATTTCAATCCAAATTCAAATAGGATTTCTTCCTTTTCCTAGCTGAATTTCGCCAGCTTTGTATCTACATAAGCTATCCGAAATTCCAGCCATGTTTAGCTACAATCTAACTCTGAAAATCCTAGCTCAAACCACCTAGAATACTCCTTCACAATTCAACTATCTTAGCTGCACAAAATCAGAATTTTATTCACACAAATACACTGAAATTCGGCCAGCATATACACAGAAAATTCGGACAGCTTTGTGCAGGATTTTCGGCCATCTTTATGTTCCTACTTCAACCGAAATTCTGCACACATCATTCACTGAAAAACCCCAGCTGAACAAGATATTCTTAGCGCCCAAAACCCTCAATTATCCTCTGGAAATTTTGGTAGAATTATAGCAGCCAAACCAATCCAAAACTTGCTACACTTGTACAGAATTTTCACAGCACTTGCACAGGATTTTCAGTCATCAAAACTCACCCAAACTCTTCCTTGTTTGGCCAAAAATTCTAAACACATTCAGCCCTTCCTTTGAGAAGTAGTTCAGCCAGCATAGAGGAGCATAATTGCAGAATTTTCTGCTCCATAAAACTCCCCTAAAATCGGTAGCAACGAGGCGCGCGCAAACTGAAATTTTGCCTTTGCTGTCCAAGAAACCTAAAGCCATTAGTAGTCTATCTGAACATCACCATCTAACCCTAAACCAATATTCTCCAACTTTAAATCATAACAACCGTTTACCCTCTCCATTCTACACGAAAATTTTAGCAACATCTCTCTGCAAATTTTCGAAAATACAAGAGTTGTTCCAAGCAAAAATCGCACACACCCTAAGGTATGCACCAATCCTTTCAACCTCTTGATGGCGTTTTCTCTAATGATTCTTTTATCTTTATTCTACCCTTAAATCACACCCTATAGAGGCTGATTTCCTCCTCTTCCTTCATTTTCAGACAAGTGAAGCAAAAGAGGTAGCTTCTCGCTTCTTCTCAAGCGATCTCGGGACGATCACCATAGCAGCATCGAAACCTCATTACCCGGTAGTTGCAAGGTAAGGAAATACCCTCCCTTGATGTCGAAAGTAATGTTTAATGGTGTTTATTAGCGAGATAAACATGTGGTCGTAGCATTTGATTTTTGAGGATTGAATAGTTTACTTGGAATTGAATAGGAGATTGCGAATTGTTATGAAAATAAATGGGGTTAGAACATGGTTGAATTAATTGAGACCCTGATCATGATATTATATGGTTTAGATCAGGTGGATAATTGAGGAAAGCCAGCGGTGATTTTTATCGCATTTATCTGAGGCATATCAAGTAAGTCCTTGCATAAACTCTTTTATTAAACGTTGTGACGGTAAGTCCTTTTATAAACTGTTTTGTTAAAGGTTGTGATGACAAGTCCATGTTGTGAAGCTTTGTAAAGCTATTGTTAAACTATGTTTGCTTGGGTTGTAAAGATGGATATTTATTCTTTAAACGGTTTTGTCAAACTAACGGTTTTTAGCAAGAAAACTATTCTTTTCCTTAAATTTTTAGAAATCTCCTTTAAAGAAAACCACGTTTTGCAAAGCCAAGGTTTGAAAATATTTTGAATCAGGAATTGACGGATATGTTTGTTGAGTACTCAATAAGGGTAGGCTAACAATACTAGTCTTGGAGGGCTAGCGTAAGTCTTCTGGCCGGAGGCCACCTCCAGAAGATGAACTCTGCTTGAAAAGGCGACAGTGTTGTTTGGTCAGGCCAGTCCGAGATAGTACTATACCTGAGAGGTATTATTTATAATCCCGACATGGACACCCGGATGGTTTTGTTGGGTGTAGAGATGGAGGAGTATCTCACCCGGTGGGCTGTACACTCACCTTGATCAGAACGCCCAACGTGTGGTAATCTGGTCCGGACAAGGTGCACAAATTGTGGTGCCTTGGACAATTTGTTCTCATGGAGCCCAACGTGTGGTGACATTACTTTTATCCGAGTGGAAGATTTATTTTGTACAAAGTGTGACATTGAGAAAAACCCACTCCTTGCGAAAAGAGATTGTTTATGACTTGCCAAATTATTTTTACAAATGTTTTACACTTTGCATACACGAACTATTTAAAAACACCGTATGCACACACAGGACTTACTAAGATTTATTCTCACACTGTTTTACATCATGTTTTTAGGGGATAGACTGTGCTGAGTCAGCGGGGCATGTAATAGTTGAAGCTTTTGCTATTTTCTCTATCCGTTCTAGGAGACATTTATTACTTATACTTCTAAATAATATTTTGTTTTATTCCGTTTTGCTCCAAGTTGAGCCTGACGTAATAAGAATATTTCTTTATTTATCTAAGTTGATCCTTTTGGAGATTGCCTTTATATTTTATACCTCGTTCTAAAGACCCCTTGTCCAACGGGACGGGGCGACATCCCCGCCCTTTTAGGGTACGTAGTCGTGGGGTGTTACAAGTGGTATCAGAGACATGGTTTAGGCAATTACTTGACTTATAGGGTTCTATTTTCTTAAGTATTTTGATTTAGTTCTAATTCCTATCTTTTGCCTATAGGATGGTCAAAAGGGTTGTATTTGCTGTCAGAGACTGGCCCGCTGGCTACGGGAATCCACCTGTCCCACTAGCCGTAGCCAATTCACCCGCGTCTGATTCAGAGAGAGAGCGTTAGCCGTCAGTGTTGGACGACCCGTTGGTTGAGACGGAGATCTAGGTCGAGGAGAGCCTAGGGGAAGATGAGGGAAATGAGGAGATGACGGAGTTGAGTGTGGGAGAGGTAGATGAGCTAGGGAATGAGGGAGACGATGAGAACAAGGGAGAGATGGTTGGGGTAGAAAGAGAGGACGAGGAGGTAATGGAGGTTGTCCCGGGAGAGAGAGACAATAGGCAGTCAGCTCTAGGAGGGGTAGATAAGGGAAAGAGGAAGCTAGAAGGGAGTCCTGATGGGTGTGGACTCTGATATGGACTGGGCGTAGATGCCATGCTAAGGAGAAAGGGGTTAGTTGATCCATCTGACTTGGGGAGTGAGAGGCATGCGCCTAAGAGTATAGTTAGATTAGCGTTGGGCGAGCTCTATGAGATGGCCATGAGAGCCAAGAGATGCCGAGAAGGGGAGTCAGGGCAGCCAAGTGGGAGCGTTAGTTTCACAAGGAACTACATAGGGAGACTCGATAGTTCCGTGGGGTGGTTGGTGGAGCCGGCCTCTGACGACTCTGATACTTCTGTTGAAACTAGGGAGAGTCGAACATAGAAGACCGGTAGCTTTTACTCTGTCTTTCTCTGGAATTTGCATACTTTTACTTGTTTATCTTTTTCTTAAGGGAGCATGTGGCTCATAGGGCCTATTAATCATTTTAAATAAAAAGGGTATCGTATGAGATGACCCATTCTTTTCTGCAAAGAATGGTTTATATGACAAGCATGAGTTTCGTTTATTACTTGATTTATCTCTGCACGTTATCATCACATTCTCTTTTAGATGAGTACATTACTATCAACTGATCATGCACCTAAGCATATTCTTTTTCCCCTTGATAACTATCTGACCCTGAGTGAATGTGATTAAGATGGCACCAAGACGGCAAACAATGGTGCATAGCAGAACGGTGCAGGAAAGTGCATCCTCCACCTTAGAGTTTGAGTAGATGCGTCATTCCACCCCCGATGTGGAAGAGCACCTGCCGGGAGAGCAGGAGATGGCTTCGGAGAGGTCACGGGATGTGACCATGGGTCAGGCCTTCGACAAGATGGCCTCGATCCTACAGAACCTGACGGAAAGTGTGGATAAGGTGGCTAGGAAACTACCGCAGGGAGAGGATGAGGCCCTGGAGTGTTTCCTGAAGTTCCAGCCTCCCATATTCCAATGGGAGGTGGAACAGGATGAGAAAGCCGGGCAATGGATTGAGTAGATGGAGGACATTTTCGCTACTCTGCAGTACTCGGAAGAAAGGATGGTAAAGTTTGCTGCTTTTCGGCTAAGGGGACCGTCTCGGGCTTGGTGGCAGCGAGTACGGGGTGATTGGAATAAGGAGGAGCAGGAGTGGACCTGGGATGATTTTACGGAGGCTTTTCGGGCCAAGCACATTCCTCAATGGGTAGCTGAGAAGAGGGAGGATGAATTGCAGACCCTCAGGCAGGGAGGCATGACTGTGGCCCAATATGCAGCTCGATTCATGCAATTGTCCAAGTACTGCAAGTGCTTGGTAGATACGGAGCAGAAGCGCACCCGGCAATTCGTGAAAGGGCTAAGGCCAGATTTGATGAGGGCGTTAGCTCCATCACCGCCAATGTCGTACACTGCCGCTGTGGACGCAGCTTCTCGGACGGAGAACGAAGATCGGCACCGACCGGTGAACCGACCCTTCCAACCAAGTCGTCCACCTATGAGGCCTTCTGGCAATAAGCGACCTGCGGGTTCTATGCCATAGGGAAATCGGGGTAAGCAGCCCCGAGTGCCTTTAGCCGGATCAATGCAAGGCAGCTTGAACTGCCGACTGTGTGGGAAGCGAGGCCATACTGAGAGAAACTGCTGGGGTAGCGGGGGTGTGAGAAGGTGCTTCAACTGCGGAGACCCATGACATCTAAGGAACGTCTGCCCCAAACCCTTAAGGACTGAGCAGACCGTGCCGACCCAGCCAATGGGAGGCAACAGAGGTGCCGCTACTGGACCAGCCGGAGCGGGAGGCCTAAAGCCCCAGGTGAAGGCCAAAGTTTTTGCCCTGAGCCGAGAGGAAGTCGGAGCGGACGCCGCCGTAATCGAAGGTAACCTTTTTATCCAATGTTGTCTTGTTAATATTCTGATAGATCTAGGATCTACACACTATTATGTAAGTAAAGTATGTGCCTCACGCCTGGGCTGGGAAGGAAATGAGCTACCTTATACCCTAGTAGTTAGTTCCCCCTTGGGAAAGGTGGTGGAAGCAGGCAAGAAAATGGGAAGTTGTGGAGTTGAGGTTGGGATGGAGATTTTGGAGGCCGACCTTATAATCCTGGCCATGGACGGTTATGACTTGATATTGGGCATGGACTGGTTGTCGAAGCACGGAGCTCGTGTGGACTGCAAGACTAAGACGGTGCAGTTTGTGAGACCTGGACGGGATGTAATTGAATTCAATGGCAAGCGAACGAAGGAACTGAAATTCCTTATTCTTTGGAGCTAAAGCCGGAAGTTGCTCAAGAAAGGATGTGGGGGATACTTGGCGTATCTCCTAAACAAACCAAAGGACCAGTGTACCTTGGAAAGTACGGAGGTGGTGAAAGACTTTTCGGATGTGTTCCCTACGGAGCTCACTTCCCTACCCCCTGAACGGGAAGTTGAGTTCACCGTGGATCCGATTCCGGAGCGGAACCGGTATCCGGAACCCCCTACCGGATGGCACCGACGAGTTGAAGGAGTTGAAGGAGCAATTGGAAGAAGCTGCTAAGGCAAGGCTACATTCGGCCGAGTACATCACCGTGGGGAGCCCGGTGTTGTTTGTCAAGAAGAAAGATGGTACCTTGAGGCTATGTATCAATTATTGGGGACTGAACAATCTAACGATTAAGAATAAATACCCTCTACCCTTGATCGATGAGTTGTTTGATCAACTACAAGGCGCTGCTTGTTTTTTGAAATTGGACCTATGGCAAGGATACTATCAGGTGAGGATCAAAGAAGAAGACATTCCTAAGACTGCATTCAACACGCGGTATAGCCATTCCGAATTTGTAGTAATGCCGTTCGGTGTAACCAACGCACCGGCAGTATTCATGGATTTGATGCATCGCATTTTGCAACCCTACTTGGACAAGTTCGTGGTTATATTCATTGATGACATTTTGATCTACTCCAAAAATCTGGAGGACCACGCGGAGCACTTAAGGTTGGTCCTAGAGAAGTTGAGGGAAATCAAGCTTTACGCTAAGTTCAGTAAGTGTGAGTTTTAGCTGAGCTCAGTGTCTTTCCTTGGTCACGTGATATCCAAGGAAGGGATCAAAGTAGACCCCGCTAAGGTAGAAGCCGTAGCTAATTGGAAACAACCGGAGAACATTACCGAGGTACGAAGTTTCCATGGGTTGGCCGGGTACTATCGGCGTTTCATTAAAAACTTATCCACTTTAGCTTCATCGAAGACACGGCTGTTGAAGAAATATGTCATTTTTGCTTGGAGTGAGAAGTGCGAGAAGAGCTTCCAAGAACTTAAGAGGAGGTTGATTACGACACCCGTCTTGAGTACGCTGAGGTGATAAGCCCTATGCACTCTATACGAGATGCATCCAAGGAAGGACTAGGAGTCTGTGCTTGATGCGGGAAGGGAAAGTCATAGCCTATGCATCTAGAAAGCTAAAGCCGCATGAAGTTAATTATCCCACGCATGACCTAGAGCTAGCGGCTATAGTGTTCGCCTTGAAGAAATGGCGACATTACTTGTATGGTGCACAATACGAGGTTTTCACGGACCATAAGAGTTTGAAATATATCTTTACGCAAAAGGACTTGAATCTCCGGCGAGCGTAGGTGGATGGAGTTCCTGGAAGAATATAAGTGCCCCATTAACTATCACCGGGTAAAGCAAATGTGGTAGCGAGACGCTCTAAGTCGAAAGGTGAAAATGGCACACTTGAGAATACAGGAGGTGTTGGCGATCCGGGATATCCTGGAGAAAAAGGCGCAAGTACAAAAGGGGAAGATCTGCGTGAACAACCTGACCCTGAAACCCGATACTGGACCGGGAAATTGTATCGGGTCAACAGGGCGGTACAGAATTTCAAACTTTCGGGGAGAAAGAGATCGCGAGAGGAGGAGGCGATTTCCGAACCGATGAGAAAGGGGTATTGTACTTTCGGGACCGGATTTGTGTACTGGACATCCAAGACTTAAGGAAGAGGATCTTGGACGAAGCGCACAAGAGCAAATACACCATACACCCTAGGGAGGTAAAGATGTACCAAGACTTGAAGAGGAAATATTGGTGGGTTGGAATGAAGAGGGATGTAGTTCGGCATGTGTCAACTTGTCGACATGCCGGAAGGTTAAGATGGAGCATAAGAAGTCTGCGGGTTCTATGCAACCGTTACCGATTCCCGAATGGAAATGGGAAGAGGTGACCATGGACTTTGTGGTGGCCTTCCGATGACCAAGTCACACAAAGATGCGATACGGGTGGTAGTGGACCGATTGACCAAGACGAGCGCATTTCATACCGGTAAACGTAAGGGACTCGATGGAAAAGTTGGCTCGGACATATACCGAGAAATTGTAAGGTTGCATGGTGTACCGTTGAGCATCGTGTCGGATAGGGACCCTAGATTCACTTCAAGGTTACGGGGTAAGTTCCGAGAGTCCTTGGGCACGACCATGAAATTCGGTACCTCTGCTCATCCAGCGAACAGATGGTCAATCCGAAAGAGTCATTCGAGATACTTGGAAGATATGCTCCGAGCATGTATCTTGGACTTTGGAGACAAGTGGATTGAGTCTTTACCGCATGCGGAGTTAGCATATAACAACGGCTATCGAGCGTCGATCGGAATGGCGCCGTATGAAGCACTTGTATGGGCGAAAATGCCAGTACCGATATACTGGGGATGGACGAGAAGAAGGGAACGTTAAAAAGACTGGTGAAGTATGCATTCAGGAGATGACCGACAAGATTAAGTTAATTCGGGAAAGGCTAAGGGCAGCACAAAGCAGACAGAAAAGTTATGCAGACACTAGGAGGAGGGAATTGGAGTTCCAAGTAGGTGACCGTGCATTCTTGAAGTTGACTCCTAGTAGAGGAATCCTGAAACATCCGAAGGGAGGGAAGTTGAGTCCTAGGTATTTGGGACCATTCCCGATATTGGAGAAAATTGGACCGGTTGCCTACCGATTGGATCTACCTGATGGCCTAACCGGGATGCATGACGTATTCCATATCTCTCAGTTGAAAAGGTACAATCCCGATCCGAGGCATGTACTCAATGAGGAACCGTTGGAGTTGCAACCCAATCTGAGTTATGTGGAGAGACCGTCAAGATCTTGGAGCGGAGTATTAAGACGCACTAAAACAAGCAGATACCCATGGTGAAGATACTTTGGGATCATCATGGAGCACAGGATGCAACGTGGGAAACGGAGGAATGGTTAAGACGAAAGTATCCGGGTATACTCGAAGGGTATGAAATTTGAATTTCGGGACGAAATTCTCTTAAGGGGGAGGGGATGTAATACCCCACCCAAAACCACCTTTAACTATGGGAAAAAGTCATGCATTGCATAGCATCTTGCATTTTATGTGGTAGCTAGAATAATTTTATTTGCATGATACATGTGAATTTTTCAGTTGCTCTTGCATTTGAATTAATTGATGTGAAATAGTTGTGTTGCTAAAGACTTGTTTAATGGAGGTTTGGTCGAAGACTTGGAAGGATGAGTATTGGGGTGGTAAGAACTTCTTGTAGAAAAATCAGTATTGGAGTTGTTCTGGAATAGCGGGGAGGTTGGTGATTTCCTTTGGTGACCCGAGTTCGAATCCTACCTTTTGTGAAGTAAGTTTCTCTTCTTGAAATTCTTTTCTTTAGACCATTTCTTGTCTTGGCCGAAAAAGAATCAAGCTATCCTAGAGAAATTTTAGTATTTTTACTCCAAGGAAATAAGTCTCTATATTTATTTCCTAAATTCAAGGACTTTGATGTGAATAAAGTTCACCTTTAATTTTCAGCTTGTGTTCCTTAGGATTTTCGAAAAAACCCTAGCTAGTAATTAAAATATTAGCTTGATTTTAGTTAGATAGATGTTGCCATGGATAGGTGGAATTAATGAATCCTTTTCCTAGTAGGAAATCTTGTTAATTTTAATCCTAGAATGTTAGCTAAAAATCTGGAAAAAAATTCCAGCAAGTGTCGCCACTTCTTGGAGGACTTGTAGCTTAATCCAAACTCTTGTAGGACTAGAGGAAATCTTACCCAAATCCTTGATAAAACCAGATTTTATTTCAATCCAAATTCAACTAGGATTTCTTCCTTTTCCTAGCTGAATTTCGGCAGCTTTGTATCTACATAAGCTGTCCGAAATTCCAGCCATCTTTATCTACAATCTAACTCTGAAAATCCTAGCTCAAACCACCTAGAATACTCCTTAACAATTCAACTATCTTAGCTGCACAAAATCAGAATTTTATTCACACAAAAACACTAAAATTCGTCCAGCATATACACAGAAAATTCGGACAGCTTTGTGCAGGATTTTTGGCCAGCTTTATGTTCCTACTTCAACCGAAATTCTGCACACATCATTCACTGAAAAACCCCAGCTGAACAAGCTATTCTGAGCCCCCAAAACCCTCGATTTTCCTCTGAAAATTTCGGTAGAATTATAGCAGCCAAACCAGTCCAAAACTTGCTACACTTGCACAGAATTTTCAAAGCACTTGCATAGGATTTTTTAGTCATCAAAACTCACCCAAACTCTTCCTTGTTTGGCCCAAAATTCTAAACACATTCAGCCCTTCCTTTGAGCAGTAGTTCGGCCAGCATAGAGGAGCAAAATTGCAGAATTTTCTCCTCCATAAAACTCCCCTAAAATCGGCAGCAAGGAGGCGCGCGCAAACTGAAATTTTGCCTTTGCTGTCCAAGAATCCTAAAGCCATTAGGAGTCTATCTGAGCATCACCATCTAACCCTAAACCAATCTTCTCCAACTTTAAATCATAACAACCGTTTACCCTCTCCATTCTACACGAAAATTTCAGCAACATCTCTCTGCAAATTTTCGAAAATACAAGAGTTGTTCCAAGCAAAAATTGCACACACCTTAAGGTAAGCACCAATTCTTTCAACCTCTTGATGCCATTTTCTGTAATGATTCTTTTCTCTTTCTTCTACCCTTAAATCACGCCCTATAGAGGCTGATTTCCTCTTCTTCCTTAATTTTCGGACAAGTGAAGCAAAAGAGGTAGCTTCTCTCTTCTTCTCAAGCAAACTTGGGACGATCACCATAGGAGCATCAAAACCTCGTTACCCGGTAGTTGCAAGGTAAGGAAATACCCTCCCTTGATGTCGAAAGTAATGTTTAATGGTGTTTATTAGCGAGATAAACATGTGGTCATAGCATTTGATTTTTGAGGATTGAATAGTTTACTTGGAATTAAATAGGAGATTGCGAATTGTTATGAAAATAAATGGGGTTAG
Source organism: Voacanga thouarsii (assembly GCA_026120185.1). Taxonomy (NCBI): domain Eukaryota; kingdom Viridiplantae; phylum Streptophyta; class Magnoliopsida; order Gentianales; family Apocynaceae; genus Voacanga; species Voacanga thouarsii. Next base: position 768,020 of record JANUWF010002238.1, on the reverse strand, counting down.
AACATGGTTGAATTAATTGAGACCCTGATCATGATATTATATGGTTTAAATCAGGTGGATAATTGAGGAACGCCAGCAGTGATTTTTATCGCATTTATCTGAGGCATATCAAGTAAGTCCTTGCATAAACTCATTTATTAAACGTTGTGATGGTAAGTCCTTTTATAAACTGTTTTGTTAAATATTGTGATGGCAAGTCCATGTAGTGAAGCTTTGCAAAGCTATTGTTAAACTATGTTTCCTTGGGTTGTAAACGTGGATATTTATTCTTTAAATAGTTTTGTCAAACTAACGGTTTTTAGCAAGAAAACTATTCTTTTCCTTAAATTTTTAGAAATCTCCTTTAAAGAAAACCACGTTTTGCAAAGCCAAGGTTTGAAAATATTTTGAATCAGGAATTGACGGATATGTTCGTTGAGTACTCAATAAGGGTAGACTAACAATACTAGTCTTGGAGGGCTAGCGTAAGTCATCTGGAAGGAGGCCACCTCCAGAAGATGAACTCTACTTGAAAAGGCGATAGTGTTGGTTGGTCAGGCCAGTCCGAGCTAGCTCTATACCTGAAAGGTATTATTTATATTCCCGGCATGGACACCCGGATGGTTTTGTTGGGTGTAGAGATGGAGGAGTATCTCACCCGGTGGGCTGTACACTCACCTTGATCATAACACCCTACGTGTGGTAATCTGGTCCGGACAAGGTGCACAAAGTGTGGTGCCCTGGACAATTTGTTCTCATGGAGCCCAACGTGTGGTGACATGACTTTTATCCGAGTGGAAGATTTATTTTGTACAAAGTGTGACACTGAGAATAACCCACTCCTTGCGAAAAGAGATTGTTTATGACTTGCCAAATTATTTTTACAAATGTTTTACATTTTGCATACACGAACTATTAAAAAACACCATGTGCACACACAGGATTACTGAGATTTATTCTCACACTGTTTTACATCATGTTTTCACGGGATAGACTGTGCTGAGTCAGCGGGGCATGTAATAGTTGAAGCTTTTGCTATTTTCTCTATCCGTTCTAGGAGACATTTATTGCTTATGCTTCTAAATAATATTTTGTTTTATTCTATTTTGCTCCAAGTTGAGCCTGATGTAATAAGAATATTTCTTTATTTATCTAAGTTGATCCTTTTGGAGATTGCCTTTATATTTTATACCTCGTTCTAAAGTCCCATTGTCCTACGGGACGGGGCGACATCCCCGCCCTTTTAGGGTACGTAGTCGTGGGGTGTTACACAATAGGGTCGAATTTGAAGTTCAGTACGACGGCGCATCCGCAGATCGATGGGCAGTCAGAAAGGGTAATCCAAATATTGGAAGATATGGTGAGAGCCTGTGTCCTGGATTTCGGGGACAAGTGGATAGAGTGTGTACCGTATGCCGAATTGTCATTTAACAACAGCTATCATGCCTCGATTGGGATGGAACCGTACAAGGCTTTATATGGGCGCAAGTGACAGGTACCATTGTATTGGAGTTGGTCAGAAGATGGTCACGTGAGTAATACCGGAGAGGTCTGTGTCCAAGAAATGTTGGATAAAGTGAATCTGATTCGGGAAAGGTTAAAGGCGGCTCAGAGCCGACAGAAGAGCTATGCGGACAACCGGTGAAGGGATCTAGAGTTTTAAGTTGGGGATCGCGTATTTCTGAAGCTGACTCCGAGTAGGGGAATATTGAAGCATCCGAAGGGCGGAAAGTTGAATCCGAGGTATTTAGGGCCGTTTCCGATTAAGGAAAGAATTGGGCCGGTAGCTTACCGATTGGACCTGCCGGATTGGTTAACGGGTATCCATGATGTGTTCCATGTGTCACAATTAAAGAAGTATAATGCGGATCCCAGTCATGTATTAAATGATGAACCATTAGTGTTGCAGCCGGATCTAAGCTACGTGGAGAAGCCTGTGCGAATATTGGATTGCAGTGTCAAAACCCTGCGAAATAAGAAGATACCGATGGTTAAGATTCAGTGAGAGCACCATGGCACGCAGGATGCCACATGGGAATCGGAAGAATGGGTTAAGCAGAAGTATCCCGAACTGAAATAGAGGTGTGCTTGAATTTCGGGACGAAATTCTTCTAAGGAGGGGAGGATGTGAAACCCCAGTCAAAACCAACCTTAGAGTAAGGGGGTTGGGATGCATATCATATTTTATTTCATGATTAAATATGTTTTTATATGATTTTTTTGTGCTTTGGATTTGAGTTTTATTGTTTTGAAGTCTTGTCGGTGAGTATTATGTGAGAGGGGCAAAATGGTAATTTTTGCCCTAGGTGAAAATAGAGAAATAGCTTGTGGATGGAATAGAAAATAATTTTTCTAGTGAAAACATCAAGAATAGTTGTTGTGGTTTAGTGGTTAGAATTAATTCTTGAGGTCTAGGGTTCAAATTCCATCATAGAAGCTTTAGCTTGATTAAATTTTATTTTTGCTTGGGAAGAAATAGTTTCGGCCTTATGAGCTTAGGGTAAGGTAGGGATGATGTCCTAAGAGAGAGACATGTAAGGGTAATCTCATTCCACTTCCTTGCTCTACTCAAATTTCTTAAAGGGAATTCATTTTCCCTTGATCATTGATTTTTCCTTAATTCTTAACTCCTTAGTTTAACCAAGATGCTCTAGCCATCTTCTTTCCGGAAATTTCAGAAAAGTGCTGAGGTCTTGTAGGATCAAAATGTCTTAGTAAAAGACTTCTTATGGTCTGAAAATGTGGAAGAGTTGTGGGAAGTTCCAAGAGGAAAAATCCCTCTAGTGAGGTTGTTGAAAAATTCTCTCTAGCTAGCTCATCTTCTTCATTGGAATGTGCTGAAAATTTTACAACTTGTGGTGCATTCAAAATGTCGAGTTTCTTAGCTAGAATTCCCTCTCAAATGCTGCCAGAAAAATGGTCTTTAGGATCAGTTTGTAATCTGGAATTTGTAGCCATTTTCGGACTGCTTAAAGCTGGAGCAAAAGCAGGAAAAATTCCTGCACAAATCACAGCTTTGAGAGTCCAAAACCAAGCTGTTTTCTTCCAAGTTTTGTTCATTACCTTAGCCATGATTTTCCTCTATGAAGAAGGCTGGAAAATATCCTTGAATACCCCTGAAGTTCCCTTTCAAACTCTCTGCAAGTGGCTGGGAATGGCAGCAAAAAATCTGCCCAGAAATTACTGTTCAGCGAAAAAACTGTGCAGGAAATTTTCCAGCCTTGTTTCCTATTTCTCTCCCAACCGAAACACCAATCTTATTCTGTAAAAACCTTCCTTAGACCTCCAGTAACAGAGCTCCATTGTTCCCCTTAAGCTTCTGCATGAAATTCAGCAATGGCTACCCGAAAATCCCTCCACCAAATCCCTAAAATTTTGCTTGATTAGTTTCCAAAATTCCTGCCATCTTTGTTTAGCAACCTTCCATAATATATCACTCCATTGACCAGACTTCTTCTTCATCATTGTGCACCTTAGTTTCGGCCACCCTAAGCTACCTTGAACCAGCTTTAATTCCACAGAAAAACTGCTCAACCAGTCGGCCATAGGAGACCTTCAAAGCTTTTCAATTATCAAGATATTCAAGAAATATTTAGTTTCCAAATTCACTAGCTAAAAATATTATTCAAGGATTGTACCAACTAACCTTTCCTTTTCCCTTCCAAATCAGAGAAACAACTCCCTAAACCCTACAAAAATTCGGCAAGCCTTAATTCCCTCAGAATTTTCGGCAGCTACACTACAATCTTTTAATTCCCTTCAATCTCTAAGAACACACACACAACACCAAGAACACCTACTACTTTCTTTCACCTAATACCCCTCCAAACCACCTCAAACCTTCACAAAATCTCTAGATTTGACCTACTTACTGCTGTGAGTCCTTCGACACCATCCTTAACATCAAACTCATCAAATCATCTTGCTACTTCGAATCAAAACTAGAAATTTCGGTGAAGGACAAGAACATCTTCAAGGTAAATTTACTCTATCAACTTCATCTTCTCCAAACTTGATCTCTAGTGAAAACCTATGTGAATAAACATACTAATGATCTCTCTCTCTCTCTCTCTCTCTCTCTCTCTCTCTCTCTCTCCCACTGCCAAAATTCCTCTTCCTTGGCCGGATGACTCCTTCTCCCCTAATCATGCTCTCGCCATCTCCCTTGGACAAAGTTAGACATCTAGGAGTTGAGATCTACTCTAAACTCCTTCAAGGCATTCATCAATCAAGTAAGTACCTTCAATCCTTATTTTAAACTCTAGAATTATGTCTCTAAGATGATGTTGATAGTAGGTGGATGGTGATAGGATTCGAGTATATATATATTGTTGAGATTGAAGCATGAACATTTGTATGATTGTGAAGGGGATGAGATTTATGCATGGAAGGATTATCTTGATTGATTGTGTGTTGATTTGAGGTTTGATGCATGAAGTATTTGAGATAAAGCATACTAGAGATTATGTCACCTTTGGTGAATAGAATTTATATGCATGTTAGATTATTGAAGCCATGATCATATTTATGCTAGTAGAGGTTAGATCACGTCTTAATAAATTTAGATCTATGCTTATGTGCAAGATTTGGTCGATTTGATGAATGGAAGGATTGCATATGTTCTTGATTTTGGTTAGCCATAGGAAATTGAATCATGATCTAGCTGTCCCTAAATTAATTTTACTTCTTGAATAAAATATTCAATAAAATAATGTTTCTTTTGTATTTTCAGAAGAACCCTAGGAAGGTTAGATTTGGACTATTATAAACAATAAGGATATTTTAGTCAAATAAATAATAGCTTTGCTAGAAAAATAATATATATATATATATATATGTTATTTAAAATAATGAAATCAATTAAAGCATTTTATGGAAATAATTATGATTAGTGAAATATTTCTTACTACAAATTTGATTATTGTCTTTTAATCAAAACCTAATAAGAATTTATTTATTATTTTTCCGACAAGACTCATTAAATTCATTTTCAACTAATTTTAGCTATCAATTATTTTCTAACAACTAAAGTACAAATAAATCATTATTTTGCCTAAAACTTCTTAGGACTCTTGATCAAATAAACTCTAAGTTTTCCTCAACAAGATTTAAGCTTTCAACTTATTAAAATTTATTTCCCAAACCATTAATTATTTTAAATATCACACTAAGCTCAACTCTTAAACCTATTTACTTAGTGTTTAAACATAAAGCTTGGGACACTAGGATCATGGTAGTAGTAAGTTGTGTTGATTTAAAATTGAGGAAGTTGATTGTGGCTTGGAATTGATTGTGATTTGTATTTGTCCATGTGGGGTTAGGTCAGCTGTTGGAGACCTTGTTGTTGTGAGCAAGAATCAGGTAAGCTCCTGCATAAAACCAGATTGATGTGAAATGTTTTCTTATGCCAAGCCAAATGTAGAGTGTATGGACACTCATTTATATAAAGGCAATTGAGGGTGGGATTCTTCCTTATTTCAAACAATTGAATTATTGAGCTGATTTACTAAAACTGAAAATACTTTCTGAAACTGATTTTGATAACGACTTTGGAGACCCCTAAATTGCCAGTTTCATGTGGAATCATGTTTTGTTCATTTTATCCCAAGTGGGAAACGTCGTTGAGTACTCAATAAGGGTGGACTACTAGGACTAGTGCTTGAGGGGTTAGGGTAAATCTCTCAGTAGGTGGTCACCTCCGAGGGGTGAGTCCTTCCCGGATAGGACGTCAGTCCAGTGGGTCGTGCCGGTCTGAGCTAGCAGTGTTCTTTTCAGTCAAGTGACTGTATTTTATCGGAATGGAAACCCGGTTGTTGTTTGGGTATAGAGAAGGAGGAGTATCTTACCCAGTACGCCGATCACCTACTTTTGTCGGTCTGCACAAAGTGTGGCATTCTGACCAGCGGTATGCACAAAATGTGGCATACTGACCATCCGGTTTTGGAACCCAACGTGTGGTAACCTATAATCCTTTCTTTTGAGTGGTTAATTTTGTTGATCTTGTATGGCTGCAGTAGCTAAAAAGCCACACTTGCTTTTGACTAATGTTTATTGCTTGCCAATATTTCTATTATAAAGATTTCGCACTTTGTATCCATAAACTGCTTTCCCTAAACACCAAAAGCACACACGGACTTACTAAGATTTCTATATCATCGCCTTTTTACCATGATTTCAGGCCGATCCTACTGTGGGGATGAGTAGCTAGTAGTATCTGTCTTGGAAGAGATTATTGTCATTTAATTCTATGCATTGCTTTAGGGAGACAAGAGTGGATAATTTTATTTATGGTTTTGTTTTGGGAATTCATGGATTTATTCTTAGATTTTTCTTTGGGTTGTAATAAATTTTTAAGTTAAAGTATTATTTTTATTCCGCAATTTTATTTGTGCGACCTAGTTATAAAGACCCCTTGTCCTTTGGACGGGGCGACATCCCCGGCCCTGGCGGGCCTAGGTAGCGGGGTGTTACAGTAGTCTTCCACGCTTTTGTTCCCTTGATTTAGTGATTGGAGCCTTTGATAGAGATCATTGTAGTAATTGTGTGGTATAAACCTTGCCCTCATCATATCTTTCAAAAAATTCCAACTAGCTAGGGGTTCCATTCATATTTGTTTCCTTTGAGCACTAACTTGCTCCCACCATACCAAGACATACTTCGAAAATCCCACAATATCCAACCTCACTTTTGACCTCTCATTATAGGTTTGACTTTCTAGGAATATCTCCATCTTGCTCTCCCACTCATAATAGGCTTCGGGGTCACTCTTGCAATAGAATGTGGGCACTTTCAATTTAATATGGCTCAAATGCCTCTCCACGTCATTTTATTTTCTCCTTCCTCCTCTATTACCCCATCCTCTATGATGTTCCCCAAAGGCCTCATTTTTTCCTCCTCATACCACTCATCAACTCCCTCAAATTTTCTCTCTAGCCCCCTTATATTGATCCATCCATTCCTTCCTTGGCCCTTTCCTTGTCCTCCATTCAAGCCAGTCTCCCTTCTCTCATAGGACCTTGTTGGAAACCCCCAATAGAGTGTTTATCCAATTCTTCCCTTTGTTGGGCACGTAACGGAGGAGTATGGGCATCACCATCCCTCATCCTTGGACTTGGCACTTCAAATCGCTCTTGGCCTCTCCTTTGTGCAACGGTTGAAGATTGTCCGAGATGATTTATCAACTCTCTTGTCATGCTTTAGAATTCACTTTGTATTGTCTTCATTATAGCTTGCAAGTCCTTACGCAAACCCCTAGTATCAATAGGTTCTTCTTGAGGCCTATTAGGTCCACTTGTGTTAGGCCTAGAGATCTCTTGTTCATGGGCTATGATGATGGAATATTTACTTATACCTACAAAAAAAAGAGATTAGAAAGAAAAATATATCTTGATTTCACTTCCTTGTGTGATGGCTCTCAAGGTTTTTCACTCCACACTCATGTTTGCTCTCTTAGGCTCTTTTAAGGATAGGCTCACCCCCTTGCCTTTTTCTCAACACTAAGCCTTCTTGTTAATCTTAATCCTTCCCAATAGCTAAAATTTTAGTCCAACTTAGTGAATCACACAAATCAAATTAATTTTCCAAGTAGGGTATCTTAGGAGAATTTCAACAAACACTTGTTGGGCACCTCAAGAAAACAAGTTTTAAGTCATGAGTTTTAAGAAAATTAGACTCAATCAACACAAGAACAAGCACTATATGCAAAAGAAACATTCCTAAGCAAGAAACAAATAAGAATTTTCAAGAATAAAGAAACAAGAACAACTAGAACTAGGATGATGAAGAACAAGATGATAAAAAAGGTGCAACAGAAAAATCGAGTTCAATGAATATGGAATTTAATAATAGAGCGATATACTAAGTCCCAATATCACAAGGAATGAAAATTAAGAATCAAAGATCCCAACTCTAGCAAAAATATTCTCATAGAACACTTGTCAAACACCTTGGATGCAGTTCTCGTCACTTAAGAATAATAAGCATTTTCACCCATATTGAAGCCAAATTTCACCATAATCACAAGATAAATTTGTTCCAATGATTATAACCAACATCAAGGAGCAATTTCCCAATAGAAAAATCAAGATATAACAAATATTTAATGACCTTTTTGGAGCTGGTTTTTGAGTTACGAGATTTCTCTATTTTTCCCTTTCTTCACTTTGTAGGGCTCATTTTCTTGTTTTCAAGCTTTGATGGGAATCAAAGCTTTTCCTATTCTAATACCAAACTCTTTGATACGAATTCTTGGTGGCTTTTCTTTGTGTTATGGGTGTTTTAGTTGGCTAATTGTTCAGTTCAAGTAATGGGACCCAAACACAAAGATTTTTCTTGCGACAAATGGAGAAAGTAACCTAATAAATTACACTCTTTCAAACCATTGAAGAAAAAAGTCTCAAAGACCCTCAAGATGAGTAGATAGTTCTACTATAACCTCATCCCAATATTCTTGAAGTAACAAAGGCAAACAATAACAAATAGAATATAGAAAATAGGCACCCAATTATTGGATTTCAAACAAACCTTAGAAGAACAAAGTAACTAAGACCCATTCAAAGAAAATGAAGACTAACAAAAGGAAGACTAACCTTTAAGCTTGGTCTTGAACAAGATGAACAAGGAGGCTAGGGCCTCTCAAGATTCTCTCTCAAATTTGAATTAAAGTGAAGTAAGTTGTGTTTTCAAATCACTAAAGGTGCTTTTTATACTATCATAACCCTGCCTAAGTAATCCTTGAGGTTTAATTACAGTTTTGGGACATAATAAGTCTTTACAATCAATTAAAAGTGAAGAAAACTGAAGAAAAGTATTAAAATGCGGAATATTAGTCAGCTACCCAGAGTGCAGCTGGCGCCGGTTTGGGCAACACAGCCGGTGCCAGCCGTCCTCTGGTGGCCTTATTTTTGGACTTCTCCTTTCATGGCCACACCTCCCCCTACTTTATCTTGACCTTCATGATGATGCAGAGTCTTATCATATAGCTAGGTCATCCAATAAACTTGTTCCACTAACAAATATCCACATGTTAACTTTGAGTATCTCAATGTTCACGCAGATGAGAACCACCACCTAATCAAATCAGGAAGTCTAAGCACATACTAGTCTTAATGCATTAATGATGTCCTGTCTCATTAATACTATGACTAGGGACTATTTAAGTACTAAATAGGAATCTCGTATTATGATCTCTATCATGATTTCCTTAACACAGTGATGTACTAAAGACTTTATCTAACAATTATATTACTCAAAAGTAATCAAAAGAAGCTGTAAGATAAATAATGCCTTTTATGAAATAAAATGTGTCGTATAAGTGATTGCCTCTGGGGCATAACACTAATACTTTCTTCCTCCATTGGCTCTCCGATTTCAATCCAAATACAATGAAATCAACAAAAACCAACAATCGCCTATACCCATTAATATTGGGCTTACAGGATTTGCTAAGGAAAAAACCAGATTACATCTCTCCTATACCTCCATTTGAGAGGTTTAACATGTGAATCTATCCATACAAAAAACAATGAAGGATCACAATTTAATCACACATATATGTCCAGTTTTATTCAACTGGATGCACGCTTCCTATATTTTCACAAAACTTTCATGGCTCGGATTCCAATTGAAGGCTCAAAATGGGGAAGCAAAGCACGCAGCAGAAGCAAAAATCTGGAAAATAGAAGAACAAGGAACACGCAGTCCATGACCGGCGTTGGCTCTCAGCTAATGCCGGTCATCGCCTGGTGGGACTCCGAAGAAATTTTTTTTTTACCTCTTTTCCTCATTCTTAGAATTAGCTGGACCAGAATGTGTGAAACTGGGGTAGGTGCGCTAGTCCTCCTACTCCGTTTGTGCATGTATATGAATGCCAACCTCTCAATCTTTCAGAATTTGGCCTGCGTAATCCCGTTTGGTGAACAACTCACAGGGCTAAGGAATTTCTCTTCGAGGGAGAGAAAAGGCTGTACATTTTTCTTTATGCCAGAAGAAGGAGAAAACAACGGTTTTTTTTTCTTAACTTTGAGAAGAGGAGGCCAATAACATCGTTGTTTATTCCCCTGTTTAACCTAAATAAAATCCTAGGTTAAATTGGACTGGCCCATTGGACTCTTACTTTAGCCTTTTGGACTAAATTAATTATTCTAGTTAGAACCAAATAAATGGCCCAATAAATAATTAATTTTACAGTCCAAATAAACTAGTCCAATTAAGAATCCTATATTAGTTTAGTCCCAGGTTAATCTTTAATTATTTAAATTGGGCCAAAGCCCTGAACAATTAATTAACCCACCAAACTAATTTAATTAATTCCCTCTCTTCATTGACCTTTATTTTATCCTAGCCCAAAAATTAAATCGGGCTAATTAAAGGAAATAAATTCCATTTAATTTAATTTAAGACCAAATCCTTAGCCTGTATTTAATTAGGACTCATGGTCTATACTGGGAACAAAGAAACACAACGCCTTGGCTACTGAAATAACCAAAATACCCTTACCATATAAATAACTGTATTTTACATTTTAATTATTTCCTAATATCACCATAAGGAATTATTGACCCCAAGGATAATGCTGCGCTAGCAAAGTCTCCGACCTATAGGTGAAATGACTAAAATACCCCTATATACATCGTCGTACACTAGAGAGGAAGAAATGTACTAACACCTCTCTAAATGACATCTACCTTCCTTAGTCTTCTAGTCTAATGATCCATGACATCCTGGAATGTTTCAACTTTCCAAGGGAGATACCCTAAAGCAAACATCCCAGTCTTGTTTCCTAGGGCCCTGGATATTTAGACCATTCAGACAACCACAAGGGGTGTTATTATATAGAAACTATCTTGCACAAATCATTCTTAACTAACTAGTCACACATACCCAATATGCAAGTATGTTGGTCCTACGATAGAACCTCAACTATAACATATCAAAGTACATGCTTCCAGCTTCGTCAGACCACCAACTTATACTAAAGTCGTAGAGTACTAGTCCACACTGTAGCGGTAGTAGTCTAGGTTTCTACCTTATAGTACTTTAAGAAACCACTGTAACATGTTATGTTCTACGTATTCGAAATACGCTTATATCATAAAGTGAATGGACTACACACTAGCTAAAGGTAAGCCATTCCCCATTTGGAATTCACAATATAATAACCTAGACATGATGAGATTCCCATTCTCATCAATCGGTTAAGAACAAATTTTTATGTTTTAAGTAACCCCGTGATCGAGTGTTGCAGCCTTATAATAAAGCACTTGTGTCCAATGCAAACGTTTGTTCAAATAATTCGGAATACACATTTTTTGCTAATAGAAGAAAACTACTAGTGATCATAGCAAAAGACCTTACTTGGGAATAAAAGACTAAATTGGTAAGCTTATTGGGAAAATATAAAGTAGACATAGTATGGAAGATCACTAAAATTAAGAGAATTAGTCCTTCATTTTGCACTCACAAAATATTGTTAGAAGAGGGAGTAAAACCCATAGTGCTTCCCCAACGTAGGTTGAACCGAAATATGAGCGATGTAGTACTAGGTGAGATGATTAAACTTTTAGATTTAGGCATCAGGTACCCCATTTCTGATGGTATTTTGGTAAGTCCAACATAAGTGGTACCAAAGAAGGGAGGAATGACGGTGAGCCCAAATAAAAAAACTAAGTTGATCCCAGTGAGATTGGTAATCAGTTTAAGGGTTTGCATCGACAATAGGAAATTAAATGAGGCAATTAGGAAGGACCATTTTCCTCTCCCTTTCATTGATCAAACGTATGAAATATTAGCTGGACATAAGTTTTATTTTTTCATAGATGGGTTTTCTAGTTACTTTCAAATTCCCTTAGCTATGGAGGATTAAGATAAGACTATATTTACAAAACCTTTTGGTACTTTTAGATATCGTCGTATGGCTTTTGGTCTTTACAATGGTCTAAAATATTTCCAAAGATATATGATGGCTATCTTTGAAGGACTTGTAAGGGACATCATCAAGATATTTATGAATGATTTTTCTATTTTTTGTGATTTTTTTTAATTGTGTTTGGCCAATTTCGAAAAGGTACTTCAAAGGTGTGAAGAGACCAATATCATTCTTAATTGGGAAGCATGCCACTTTATGGTGCAATAAGGTATTGTTTTGGGCCACAAGATTTCAAAGAAAGTTATTGTGGTCGATAGTGCAAAAATTGAGGCAATTGAGAAACTCTTGCTTCCCATTTCAGTGAAGGTTATCTGAACCTTTTTGGGTCTTGTAGGTTTTTATAGGATGTTTATCTTGGATTTCTAAAAAATTTATAAACCTCTTACTTCTGTACTAGAGAAAGATGTTGTATTTGGTTTTGATGATAAATGTTTCAATGCTTTTAATGTGCTTAAACAGAAATTGATCAACTCTCATATTTTAATTACACCGGATTGGTCTCTTCCTTTTGAACTAATGTGTGATGCAAGTGATTATGCAATAGGCGCAGTGCTTGGACAAATGAGAATAAGAATTTTCAACCAATCTACTATGCAAGACAAAACTATTACGATGACACAAGAGAATTACACCACAACGTAAAGAGAATTGCTTGTAATAGTGTTTGCTTATGATAAATTTCGTAAAAAGTTATTGTGTATACAGACCATTCCACCCTTAAATGCCTACTAACCAAGCATGATTCCAAACCAAGATTGATAAGATAGGTGTTATTAGTGCAGGAACATGACTTAGAGATTAGGGATAAAAAGGGGGCAGAAAATTTGGCTACCGATCACTTATCTAGGTTAGAAAATCCCAACTTGGAACCTTTGGCTGAAGAGGACATCAATGACATCTTCTCGGACAAACAACTTCTACTTGTTCATGGTGAGATTTTTCAAACACCTTCATTTGTGAATTTTGCTACTTATTTAGTTGCAGGAATTATTCCTGAGGATTTCACGGTGCAACAAAAAACGAAATTCCTCTCCAAAGTGAAGCATTACTTTTGGGAAGATCCTTTCTTGTTCAAGTGTTGTGGAGATCAAATCATTCAACGATGTGTGGATTCCACGAAAAGTGTGAACATCTTAAAACATTATCATGAAGGACCTGCGAAGGCCACTACCAAGCTAACAACACTACACGAAAGGTGCTTGAGTCTGGATTCTATTGACGAACTCTTTTTAAAGATTCTCATAGGTTTGTTCAAAACTGTGATACGTGTTCACGTACAGGTAACATTTCTAAATCTAGTGAGATGCCATTACAAATTTTTTAAGCTTGTGAAATTTTTTATTGTCGGGGGATAGATTTTATAGGCCATTTTCCTAATTCTTTGGGTAACAAATAAATTTTGGTTGCGGAGTATGTGTCTATGCAGGTTGAGGCACATGCCTTTCCCACTAATGACGCTCGGGTTGTAGTCAAGTTTCTTAAAAAACTTTTCACCTACTTTGGTGCATCTAAGGTACTCATTAGTGATAGAAGAACACACTCTTGCAATACCTAATTGGACAAAGTTCTCAAACATTTAGGTATTACCCATAAATTTGCTACATCTTATCACCCCCAAACCAGTAGTTAAGTTAAAGTGGTTAATAGGAAACTCAAAAGAATCTTGGAAAAAAGTGGTTAACTATACAAGGAAAGATTGGAGTTTGAAATTAGATGATACTCTTTGGGCTTATCAAATAGCTTTCAAAACTCCTATAAGTACCACCCTTGTAGATTGTGTATTAGAAAACTGATCATTTACCTGTCAAGATTGAATACAAAGCTTATTGGGCAATCAAACTTTTTACCTTTGATCTTGAGCTTGCTGGAAAATTCAGGTTGCTTCACTTGAATGTATTGAAAGAATTGCGCATGGATGCATATGATAATTCCCTACTCTACAGAGAGGGGGTTAGATGATGGCATGATAAACATATTGCTCAACACCGGGAGTTTAAAGGAGGTGATCAATGGTTGTTGTTTAATTCTCGCTTGAGACTCTTTCTGGGTAAGTTGAAGTCAAGATGGTCGGGGCCATATTTGGTAAGTAAGGTTTTTCCTTTTAGTACTCTTAAAGTTACTCACTCGGGTAATGGTACTTTCAAAGTCAATGGGAATCGGGTGAAGCATTATTTTGGTGAGGTTCTTGACACTTTAGATAATGTGGATGTTTTTCTCAATGATTCATGACTTTTCTTAGGATTACTTTTGAGGGAAAACGTGAAACAGGGGAATCATGCTCTGTAGCGAAAAAAAAACTGGAGAAAAATAAATGCGAGCCATAAAGGCCATGCGGAAGCGTGAAGATCATACCTTTGCGTTCCTTAAACCTCCTAGGTTGCGTAGGAAAAGATTGAACGGCTGGAATCGCCTCGCTTTGCACACTTGAAGGAGCTTCCGGTTGAACACCCACTAGCCTTCTACTTCGCCGTGTTTGCATTAACGCTTAGCTTTCCAGCTCTCGGGATATTCCTCAGCCTAATCTCTAGTTGGTGAACACAATGGGAAAGAGAAACGGTCTCAATTCTCCTTGGTTCATTCACTATTGGTTAGCAAAGAACAAGGAGAAACGAAGAAGAAGAAACATGAGAGAGAGAGCTAGAGAGAGACGTGAGAGTCTTATGTGGCTTGGAAAAATTAGGGTTTTTTCTTTTCCAAAGAGTTGTTTATAAGTTAGCCTCAACTAGGTCTCTCAATCTCTGATAAACATATCCCCGGGATTTCAAAACACCCGGATGTTATCCTGAGAATCAGTTTGGTCTAACCATAAACTCCTCTTAACCGTATCTGGAAAAAACCCTAAGGTCCAAGCTATTGGGCCAGATAAATATTTATTATTTTTCTTGGACCCAAAAGGCCCAAAATAATAAATATTAATTATTTATTTCCTGGGCTTACATAAGTAACCCAATAAATAATTAATGAGCCCAAATGAACCATAATAATTAATCTTTAATTATTTATTTCTTGGGCCTATATAAATAACCCAATAAAAAATTAAACATTAATTATTTCCCCTGGTTTAAGCCCAGGTTAATTTCTTAATTATTCATATTGGACCTAGGCCCTGAATAATTAATTAACCAAATAAACTAGATAATTAATTTCTCTCAACTCCTATTTTATTTATTTATTTAATTTATTCCAGTCAATAATAAATTAGACTTCCTGAATAAAATAAAATAAAACAAAATAAAATAAAATCCTCTTCAACTGAGACCAATTCCTCAACCCAAAAATAGTTAGGACTTACGGGCTATCCCGAGGACCAAAAAGACACATCGTCTTGGCTGCTAAAATGACCAAAATACCCCTGCTATATAAATAGCTGTATTTTGCATTTTTAATATTTCCTAATATCACCATAAGGAAATATTGACCCCAAGGACAATGTTGCATTCGCAAAGTCTCTGACCTACAGGTGAAATGACTAAAATACCCCTCTACACATCGCCGTACATTTAGAGAGGAAGAAGTGTACTAACACCCCCTAAATGACATCTACCATCCTTAAGCTTCTAGTCCAATGATCCACGACTTCCTGGAGTGTTTCTGCTTTCCAAGGGAGCTACCCTAAAGCAAGCATCCAAGTCATGTTTCCCAGGGCCCTGGATAATTTAGACCATTCGGACAACCATAAGGGGCGATATAGTGCAGAAACTATCTTGTATAAGTCTGTCTTAACTAACTCGCCACACATACGCAACATGCAAGTATATTGGCCCTACGATAGAACCTCAACTATAGCAAATCAAAGTATATGCTTCCAGCTTCGCCAGACCACCAACTCATACTCAAGTCGTAGAGTACTAGTCCATGCTGTAGCGGTAGTAATCTAGGTTTCTACTATATAGTACGTTGAGAAACCACTACTACAGGTCCTGTTCTACGTATTCCAAATACGCTTATGTTATGAAGTGAGTGGACTACTCACTGGCTAAAGGTAAGCCATTCCCCATTTGGAATTCATAACATAATAACCTAAATATGATGAGGTTCGCAGTCTCATCAATAGGCTAAGAACAAATGTTTATGTGTTAAATAACCCATGATCTATACCTTACCGTGAAAGACCACCATTCACATGGATCAGTTATTTAAACACAATGGGTCTGTTCCAAACGAAAATCGTACACAAACAAAAAATAAATTCACAAACAATTTCTGAAAATAAATTCTTTTATTAAAATATTCGATTTTACATCAGAAACCTAGTCTAAGAGGGCATACAATCCAACAATCTCCCACTTGTACTCTAAGACTAGGTAAGTCCATAGGTACCCACCGCTATGGCGTCTAACTGTCTCTTGAAGACTCTCTTAGCCAAAGATTTGGTGAATGGATCTGCTGGATTGTTATCTGAGGTAATATGCTCCACCACGACTTCCCGTCTCTGGATGAAATCCCGGATCAGGTGGTACTTCTTCTTGATGTGTTTCCCCTTCTTATGGTTCCGAGGCTCCTTAGATTGCGATACTGCTCCAGTGTCATCGCAATACATTAAAATCGGCCTGTCCATATGTGGTATGACTCCAAGTTCTGAAAGAAACTTCCGGAGCCAGACTGCTTCCTTGGATGCCTCCGAAGCTGCCACATACTCAGCTTCCATGGTTAAGTCAGCAATACAAGACTGCTTAATACTCCTCCAGGAAATTGCTCCTCCAGATAAGGTGAAGACATATCCACTAGTGGATTTTCTCTCATCCTTATCTGTCTGGAAGTCTGAGTCTGTGTATCCTATAGGAACCAAATCATCAGCCCTGTAAACCAACATATAATCTCTCGTTCCCTTGAGGTACTTGAGAATATGCTTTACAGCTTGTAAATGAACCTCCCCTGGGTTTGGCTGATATCTACTAACTACGCCTACGGCAAAGCAGATATCTGGCCTAGTATACAGCATGGCGTACATGAGACTTCCCACAGCCGAAGGGTAGGGAATCCTACTTATTCTGTCCTTTTCTTCTTGAGACCTAGGACAGTCCTTCGAAGAAAATGATAACCCATGTCTGCAAGGGATTAGAGCTCCCTTGCATGAGTCCATGTTGTACTTGGCCAACATCTTGTCAATGTATGTCACTTGGGATAATCCTAATATTCTCTGCTTCCTATTTCTAAGAAGCCTAATCCCGAGAATATAGCTGGCTTCTCCCAAGTCCTTCATACTGAATTGACTAGACAGCCAAACCTTTGTAGATGACAATGTCCCTACATCATTTCCAATAAGTAGAATGTCATCCACATAAAGGACAAGAAAAACCACATTAATGCCTTCAAGTTTCCTGTACACGCATGGTTCATCTTCGTTTTGAATAAAATCATAAGACTTTACAGTCTCATCAAAACGAATGTTCCATGCTCTTGATGCCTGCTTAAGTCCATAAATGGACTTCTTAAGCTTGCAAACCATGCGTTCCTGGCCTTCAGCAATGAAGCCTTCCGGTTGGGACATATAGATGTCTTCGCTAAGATGGCCATTTAAGAATGTCGTCTTGACATCCATTTTCCATATCTTGTAGTCATAGTGACAGGCGATGGCAAGGAGGATACGGATGGATTTAAGCATGGCTACCGGGGAAAAGGTTTCCTCATAGTCGATACATTCTTTTTGAGTATACCCTTTTGCCACAAGCCTAGCTTTGAAGGTCTCCACCTTCCCATCCGCTCCTCTCTTCCTCTTGTATACCCACTTGCACCCAATGGGTTTTATCCCTTCAGGTGAAGCTACAAGATCCCAAACCTTATTGAGGTACATAGACTCAATCTTGGCTTTCATTGCTTCAGGCCACAGATTTCAATCGGCATCAGCAATAGCCTCCTCGTATCTAGCTGGGTCTTGTTCCTGATGGTCGGAGACTAGCTCAAAGGCTTCTTTAGTCCATCTATTCGGAACCCTAGACACTCTCCCACTACGACGAGGCTCTATTTGCACAGGCTCTTAAGGCTGTGCCTCTTCTTGTTCCAAAATCGGGTAAAAAGAAGTTAATTCCATAGATAACTTTTCCTAAAGTTCCAACCTCGTTGAACCTTTAGTGGAAGTACTTTGATCATCTTCCAAGTATCTAGCATTGGTACTGACTAGTACCTTCTGCTCCTTAGGATGATAAAAGTAGCCTCCTTTTGTCCCTTTTGGACACCCAACAAAATAGCATAATTCTGATCTTGGTTCCAACTTGTCTCCTTTTATCAGTACATAAGCTGGACATCCCCAAATCCTGAGATGATTCAGACTTGGCTTACGCCCAGTCCACATCTCATAGGGAGTCCTAGGTACTGACTTGGAAGGCACCAAGTTCAGAATATATGTCACTGTTTCCAGGGCATATCCCCAGAAGGATACTGGAAGAGTAGCATGAGACATCATGCTTCGGACCATTTCCATCAACGTCCTGTTCCTTCTCTCAGCTACTCCGTTCTGCTGTGGGGTTCCCAACGCAGAGAGCTGGGATACTATCCCATGAAGTACCATGTAGTCCTTGAATTCACCTAGGAGGTACTCTCCATCACGATCCGATCGTAAGGTTTTGATTAATTTACCTGTCCGACGCTCCACTTCAGCCTTAAACTCTTCGAACTTATCAAAAGAGTCAGACTTGCATCTCATCAGGTAAATGTAACCATACCTCGTACAATCATCCGTGAACGTGATGAAGTACTCAAACCCTCCTCTAGCTGGTGTAGACAAAGGACCACACACATCAGTGTGAACAAGACTCAACACCTCCTTGGCTCTATCCGCCTTTAGTGTAAAAGACCTTTTGGTCATTTTTCCCATCAGGCAAGATTCACACTAAGGCCAACTTTCCAATCACAATGAGCCCAAAGGCCCATCATGGATTAGCCTCTGAATCCTGGTTGAGTTAATATGACCCAACCTTAGATGCCAAAGGTATGAATCATTGATATTGGTCTTTCTCTTCTTAGTTAAAGGTTCAGACTGAGCGTTATTTGATTGTTTGTTAATAGGGTTTAAAAAGAACAGATTACCATACATGTGCCCAGTACATAAAATTTCCCCATCTCTACTGATAGAAATACCAGAATGGAAAGATACAGAATATCCTTGATTAATAAGTTTTGCAACTGAAATCAAATTCTTACGAAAACCAGGTACATATAAAATGTCTTTTAAAACTACTATCTTATTACAATAAAAAAGGAGATCCAGCTCTCCCACTGCAAGGGCCCAGACTTGTGCTCCATTTCCCACTCGAAGCATATGTTCGCCCTTCTTGAGTCTTCTTATCTTCTTAAACCCCTGCAAGGAGTTACAAATATGATCAGTGGCTACTGAATCAACAATCCAAGTGGAAGTTGATCCTACCATTGATATGGACTCTAGATAGTAAACATTACCTGTGGGGTTTTTCTTGGTTTGAAGATCTGGACACTCCTTTTTCCAGTGTCCCTTCTTCCCACACTTGAAGCACTTGCCCTTGGATTTGTCCTTGGGCTGGTTCTTGGGCTGGGTTGGGCTGCTGCATTCCCCTTCTTTTTCTTGAACTTTCTGGGCTTAGGCCCAGTTCTTGAAGAAGAGGCCTTAGCAATCATGGCCTTAGACTGCGGCTTCATGACCTTATCCGCCATCTGGAGCTCCTTCATCAGTTAAGCTAAACTCATGTTCAACTTGTTCATGTTATAGTTTAACTTGAACTGAGTGAAAGAGCCCGGTAGAGATTCGAGAACCATGTCCACTTAGCTCTCGGGGTCAATGACAGCCTCTAAGATTTCTGCCTCCTCGAAAGCAGCAATCATCTTGAGCAAATGCTCTCGGACTGATGCTCCCTCAGCCATCTTAGTGTTCACAATAGTTCGAAGAGCCTCCTGCCTTGCGGGCCGGCTCTTATGTCATATGCAGAAGCCATGTGCTCGTGTTTTGACTGTAGCACATTAGACATGGAAGCTAACATATAGCAACGTGCCATTTCATCAGCTTTCTACCATGCCTTTTCAACCTCTCGCTCTTCAGCGGTGGAACCTTCCCCGATAACAGGGCAGGTTTCGTAAAGGACATACTGATACTCCTCGGCTGTGAGTATTATGTCTAGGTTCCTTTTCCAGTACACATAGTTTGGACCCGTTAGCTTATTCTCCCTGAGAATAACAGCCAATGGACTAAAAGAACCTCCCACCATTTTTGAAAATCGAAAAAAAAAAAGAAAGAATTTAGTTTGTGAAAACAAAATGAAATTTGTGCACTGAAAATAATTTGGCTCTTAGGAAAACTGACATAGCTTCTTGGGAAGATTAACAGTTTCCTAAGCTAAGTGTATTAACCACCACAAATTAATTTCCCTTCTAGGTAATGGTGTAGAGAATAACTCCATCATGGGATAGCCATTTCCTCTCATTTCCTATGGACATACCTCGCACTATAACCTCCAACGTGGGTTGGCCGATCATAGTACGTGCCCCGGGTTATTAATTACATCATTTCATTAGATCTAGATCCTTATGGTATCCCCATCCTATACGGGTTCACTCTCAGGGTGACGCGAGGGGATCCACGATCTCTAATGAGGACCGTGATGGAAGCCGTGGGGCCGTTGGAACCCCTCTCCCACTTAGTCTTTTAAAATAAAGTTTTTTCTGAAAAATATCCTTTTGAAATTTCCATTAAGTTTTTCTTAACTCAAAAATAAAATATCTAAGTCCAACAAAATCTCTATGTCAAGGCTTATATCCTTTGAGAGATTTTCTCCATGGACTAATTTTATTTAAGTTAAAACTTAATGATTTCAAAATTTTTCCAATTAAAACTTTCTAGAGACTTTGGTCTCAAGCTTATTTGACAAAATCATTTTTCTAGTCCAAAACAAAACAAAATGGCTCTCCATTTTAATTTACAAAAATATCTAAATCCAGTATATTTCTATGTCAAAGATTAAATTCTTTGAGAAAATATTTAAGGATTAATTTTTGTACCAATTAAAATAACAATTTAGTTTTTAAAGAAAAATATTTTTTCTTGCCAAAACAAAAAGTTCCCAAAGACTTTGGTCTTTGAGAAAAAGCACACATAGGTACATAAAAAAAATAGCATGCTAGAAAACAATAAACGTTTTCATGCTTTTCTATTTTTTAAACCTAAGTGCCCAAATAATTGAATTAAACACATTAATTAATTAATTAATGATCTTGTTTACTCCTAAAATCCCTTACTAATATTTTTCATGCAAATATATTCCAAGAATATAAATATTGCAAAAATACTAACTTCGCCTGGTATGGGACCCAAAATGAAAAACAAAAAAAAACAAAATTGCAGAAAAAACGCTGGCTGTCCACTGCACCGCGCCGCACCGGATCCAGGCCCATTTGGCCTGTGGTCCACCGCGGCCGCTGTGAACCAGCCGCACCAGATCTCCTACAGCTGCAGCCCGTGGACCGACCTGCGCCCAAGACCCGCGCCCGCGTGCCCTCTGCTGCCGACCCGCGATCTCGCACGATGACCCGCGCGTAAACCCGGTCCCCAATTGCAATTCAACTACAATTATGAATTGCGAAACCGGCTTGAATTGCTACAGTAAGGCTCAGCTTAGGTGGCTCACGGGCAGTGGCTCCTCTCACAGATCTTGCGGCTCGGCGGCTTATGAATAGTATCTTTCTTCTTCGTTTTTTCTCCGCGCAATTTTTTTTCTTCAGAACATTTTTCCTTCGTTTCTTCTCTGTCTTCTTTGGCTTCTTTGGACATTTTTACTCATAAAAACTCATCCAAAACATAAACACAACCGCCTATACACATTAAAATTGGGTTTACAAGATTAAAACACCAAAGCCAAAAATATTTACAGAGATCCTATGCTTCAATTGTGAAGCTTACAAAACCATCTATCCCATACCAAAATAGTGAAGGATCATAGGTATAATCATCTTCTCCATTTTTATTAACTACCATGCTCCCTATATTGATCAAAACCAGTGGCTCTGATACCATATTGAGGGAAAATGTGAACCAGGGGAATCATGCTCTGTAGCGAAAAAAAAAAACTGGAGAAAAATAAACACGAGCCATAAAGGCCATGCGAAAGCGTGAAGATCATACCTTTGCGTTCCTTAACCCTCCTAGGTTGCGTAGGAACAGATTGAACGGTTGGAATCACCTCGCTTTGCACACTTGAAGGAGCTTCCGGTTGAACACCCGCTAGCCTTCTACTTCGCCTTGTTTGCATTAACACTTAGCTTTCCAGCTCGGGATATTCCTCAGCCTAATCTCTAGTTGGTGAACACAATAGGAAAGAGAAACGGTCTCAATTCTCCTTGGTTCACTCGCTATTGGTTAGCAAAGAACAAGGAGAAACCAAGAAGAAGAAACGTGAGAGAGAGAGCTAGAGAGAGACGTGAGAGTCTTATGTGGCTTGGAAAAATTAGGGTTTTTTCTTTTCCGAAGAGTTGTTTATATGTTAGCCTCAACTAGGTCTCTCAATCTCTGATAAACATATTACCGGGATTTCAAAACACCCGGATGTTATCCTGAGAATCAGTTTGGTCTAACCCTAAACTCCTCTTAACCGTATCTGGAAAAAAACCCTAAGGTTCAAGCTATTGGGCCAGATAAATATTTATTATTTTTCTTGGACCCAAAAGGCCCAAAATAATAAATAATAATTATTTATTTCCTGGGCTTACATAAGTAACCCAATAAATAATTAGTGAGCCCAAATGAACCATAATAATTAATCTTTAATTATTTATTTCTTGGGCCTATATAAATAACCCAATAAATAATTAAAAATTAATTATTTCCCCTAGTTTAAGCCCAGGTTAATTTCTTAATTATTCATACTGGACCTAAGCCCTGAATAATTAATTAACGAAATAAACTAGATAATTAATTTCTCTCAACTCCTATTTTATTTATTAATTTATTTTATTCCAGTCTAATAATAAATTAGACTTCCTGAATAAAATAAAATAAAACAAAATAAAATAAAATCCTCTTCAACTGAGACCAATTCCTCAACCCAAAAATAGTTAGGACTTACGGGCTATCCCGAGGACTAAAAAGACACATCGACTTGGCTGCTAAAATGACCAAAATACCCCTGCTATATAAATAGCTGTATTTTGCATTTCAAATATTTCGTAATATCACCATAAGGAAATATTGACCCCAAGGACAATGCTGCATTCGCAAAGTCTCCGACCTACAGGTGAAATGACTAAAATACCCCTCTACACATCGCCGTACATTTAGAGAGGAAGAAGTGTACTAACACCCCCCTAAATGACATCTACCATCCTTAAGCTTCTAGTCCAATGATCCACGACTTCCTGGAGTGTTTCTGCTTTCCAAGGGAGCTACCCTAAAGCAAACATCTAAGTCATGTTTCCCAGAGCCCTGGATAATTTAGACCATTCGGACAACCACAAGGGGCAATATAGTGCCGAAACTATCTTGTATAAGTCTGTCTTAACTAACTAGTCACACATACCCAACATGCAAGTATATTGGCCCTACGATAGAACCTCAACTATAGCAAATCAAAGTATATGCTTCCAGCTTTGCCAGACCACCAACTCATACTCAAGTCGTAGAGTACTAGTCCACGCTGTAGCGGTAGTAGTCTAGGTTTCTACCATATAGTACTTTGAGAAACCACTACTACAGGTCCTGTTCTACGTATTCGAAATACGCTTATGTTATGAAGTGAGTGGACTACTCACTGGCTAAAGGTAAGCCACTCCCCATTTGGAATCCATAACATAATAATCTAAACATGATGAGGTTCCCCGTCTCATCAATAGGCTAAGAACAAATGTTTATGTGTTAAATAACCTATGATCCATACCTTACTGTGAAAGACCACCATTCACATGGATCACTTATTTAAACACCATGGGTCTATTCCAAACGAAAATCGTGCATAAACAAAAAATAAATTCACAAACAATTTCTGAAAATAAATTCTTTTATTAAAATATTCGATTTTACATCAGAAACCTAGTCTAAGAGGGCATACAATCCAACAGTCTTTTTAGTTGAATTTTCTTTTATTTTTATTCCATTGTCTTTTTCTTTTCTAGATTTTTGTTTTTTTGTTTTTTGCTTCTTTTGTGTTTTTATTTAGGTACATTTCCTCAATGACACCTTGTGATGGCTTCACATATGTTCAAAGTACACCGTTATGGAAGTATTTTCTTTCCACTCTTCTTCCCCTTTATTTATTTTGGTCCATTGGCTTTGCTTTCACTATTATATTTTTAACTATTCAGGACAATGTCCCGTTTAAGTGTGGGGAGAGAGTTTAGCATTGAAAATATATTCCATATACTCTAGCTTTAGGCTACATTTTGGCTAAATTATTATAAGTGAAATTTTGTGGTTTTCATTGCTATAGCAAGGTTGTAGTTATCTTTCTTACTTGAGATGTGAGTTTTATCATTCACTTGGTGGATTTTTATTAACAATGAATTAGTTTATTGGATGGGATATGTTAAATCTTGAGAATTTGAGTTAATCTGGTTTATGCATTAGTGTTTGAATATTATTTTATTCATCTAGTTTGAAGGTGGATAATGTGATGAATGTGTGGAAAGTTGTTGGCTAACTTTTGTATTACGGGTTTAAATTTTGCTTACTTTTGAGTTGTGATAAGGAATGTGAGGAAATAAAAAATTTGAGTGGACAAAACTAATTGTGAGTTGAAACATGAATTGCAAAAAATTATTTTATCTTTGAAGATCGAAAAACACTTTTTACTTGATTATAGCGGCCAAAACGGATAGTGAAGAGAAATCCACTTTCTCGAGGCTATTAATTCCCAAAAGCAAAAGAAAGAATGAAAATTATTGAAAAAATAATGACTGATGACTATAAGAGGGCCAATATGGTGTGCGAAGAGAAATCCATTTAGTTGAGGCTATCAATTACCAAAGTCACTGAAAAAAAAAAAATTTGACAGAAAACAAATAGTGTGTTTTCCTTAAATCATTACTTAGGCTGTGCAATTTTTGGATTTATAATACTTGAGTCAGTAGATTACTTGACTTGTATGATTCAAATTATCTACGTTTTTGCTTGAGGAGTGAAATACTTTTCTTAAACTAAAGTATAAGCTTGCTTAATTTGACATTAAGGGCCTTGATATCTTATATCTAGTACTTCAATTCGTGGATGTTTTCAAAGGTTTGAAAAAAATGGCAAGGTCATATCTAAAGTTTGAATGGCAATTGTGGCTTTCTTATCATTGAATTTTTTAAACATAGTCTTGTTTTTCCTTATTTTAAAGTACTTTACTTGAGGACAAACAAAGATTCAAGTATGGCGGAATGTGATAGGTTCTGAAAAGCCTTAGGGGGGTGAATAATGTTTTTGGCAAACTAAAATTTTTACGAAATCTATTTTACTGAATATTAATGTTCTTTAAGTTTCTTGGACCAACTACACTGCAACAGAGAATGCTATCCAAGAAAACTTTTAGAAATATCCAGATTCAGTCTGAGATAAGAAGCACGATGCAATTAATGCTATATGTAGAGAAATAAGACATGGAATGCAATACCCCGTATTTTACCTTTGATTGCCTACAATTTGCAATAGGATGAGAATTTGTGTCAATAGCTAAAATAAAAGTTGATTGGTGTAATAAGACGAATATTTTGGTATTATAATATTTGGTCGTGACCTGGACATAATTATTGGATTTGTTCTACCCGTACCCTGAATCTTCGGTAGATTATTATTAGTAGTAAAATAAGAATTTGAGGGTACACTGAGAAGAGAAATTGATCAGTGCATTGAAATGCACGTTTTGGTGTGAATTATGCTATCTGGATCACCAGGGGGTTTTTCGTCAATTTGACCGCACCAATGACTTTGACTGTAAATTTGACCAAATAGAAAGGTAGTTGAAGAATTTAAGTGTTACCAGTGGATTCAGTGAAATTTTTGGAGTTGAATGGTGAAATAAAATATGTATCTATTTTGGACCCAA
This sequence comes from Voacanga thouarsii, assembly GCA_026120185.1. Classification (NCBI taxonomy): domain Eukaryota; kingdom Viridiplantae; phylum Streptophyta; class Magnoliopsida; order Gentianales; family Apocynaceae; genus Voacanga; species Voacanga thouarsii. The sequence goes on along the minus strand of JANUWF010002238.1, from coordinate 742,139 downwards.
TTTTGGTAATTTCTGAAGAAAATAGGAAATCGCGGTTAAAAATGGTGCGTGTGGCATTTTGTGAGTGGTAGCCAATGGACATGTGTTAATTTAAAAGAGGTTGCATGAAGAGTTCATGCAAGACACTTGGAATTAAAGGATTTCAAAAATAAATGAAGAATGATGTGTAATTTTGTGATTAGAACACATCATTTTGTGGGCCACCTAAATTAGGCCTTAGGTATTGTGATTGGTTAATGTTTAGACCAAGAGAGGATGAATGAATGGCTGGAAATTGGCCAAGAATTTTGTTGTCCTTGCAAGAAGGAAAAAGGGAATTTTTGTGGAGGAAATAAAAGTGGTTGGTGTGTAAATTTTTCATTGGAACACACCTATACATTAGCCACCAAATAATTAATTGATTTAAAATTTTGTTGGCCAAATTTCTGATCAGAATGGTGGTGCATAGGCTGTTATAACAGCCAGAATTTTGGCCAGCCTTGAAGAAGGAAAAACAAGGAAAGAAAAACTAGAGAAAAATAGGGAGAAAGAGGAAAATGATAGACAAAGAAAGAAGTGTGTGCATTCATGGAACAAAATCACTTCAAATAGCCACAAACATAAGATAAAATCCGATTCTTCTAGAATTAAAGTTGTGGATATTATTATGGTGATCATTATGATATCAATTTTAACTAGAAAACATGATTTTCATGTCTTGATTTTAGAGTAAAGCTAGGGTTTGTAAAGTTTGTGTATGAACCTTGTATATACCTATGTGTTCTATGTATGTATGCTTCCTAGAAGCCTTATAGATATTTTTTTGTATAAGGAAGAATTGAATATTTATGGTAGTTTTAAGGATTGCTTTTGGTTGATGCGGTGATGACCAAAGTAGGGTAAAAATGGAATTTACTTGGTTGGAAAAATGGATCAAACTAGCTTTTGATTAGAAGAGATGAATTTGTGTTGAATAAGTGTGACTCTTGTGAGCTATTGGAATCTGGAAATTACAGAGTTAAATATGATTTGAAGGAAAGATGAGTGAATTAATGGTTTCAAGGTGTTAAAGGTTAAAGGAAAATAAAGGAAACCATGCATAGTAGGTTTGAGACAAAACTACTGGGGTTATTTTTGCCTAGTATCGTATCATGGGAGCTAGAAATCTAGGAAGGTTAGAATTAAATATAAGAGTCTTACAGTCGATTTGAAATATCATAGTGCCAAATCGTAGTTGTGGACTGAAAGTTACGTGCAAAATAAAATGATGTGTCAAACCAGGGAAATTCAATAAAAGTAGTTTGAGTCCAAAAATGGATGATTTTAATGATGATTAATTTTTTGATTTTGGATGAAATTAAGGCCAACACATGAAGTGAATCCTTTGTATATGAAGGGAGAAAGGTTGTGGGAAAAGGAAAATTAATGAATTGACCAAACGATGAAAAAACAACGTGAACGAAAGTTAAACGTTTTCATTAACCGTCGGCTACCCTTCGGCCTTGACTGCTAAACATCGGGTAAACGTCGATTGGACGTTGGCTAGATGTCAAGCACGTCGGCTAACCGTCGGCTATTTTTTGGCCGAATACGAATTGACCCAAAAACAATGTGTGATGTAGGTTTATCAGTGAACGGTCAACGGTTCACTGAAAATGGTAGGAACGGTGATTAAACGACCATAAATGGAATGAGTTGCTTAGGACATGAGGTTAGTCCCTTTGATTTCTAAATCATTGTGAAAGCTAGTGTGCTTCATTTTTCCATGAAATGCTATATTTTATACCATTTTTGAAATCGATGAATATGTTTAAGGTTTATCTGAGCTAGGAATCTTTTATACCATTTTGGGCTCGATTGAACATCTTAATTGGCTTGGAAAACATAATGGATGATTAAAGCATAAATTTTGTGAATCTAGTCCTTTTTAGATTAAATCTTTGGGATAATTCAGAAAATGGTAAACCTTTAGAATCGGGTATTCTTAAATTGACCACAATGCCGTTATTAGAACATTTTATGGAAATATGTTTGGAAACATTGAATTTAATCCTTTTTTGGGATTGGAATTCTGGATTTCTTGAAATGAGTTCCTTTTGGAATCGGGTATTTGGAAACTGATCCAAATATCCTTATTGGAATGGTTTTGAAAACTTTTGGAATCGGGTATACGGTAAATGACCGAAATACCCCTATTGGAGCTTTTGTGAATTCTTTTCAAATCGAGTAAGGGTAAAATGACCCCAATACCCTCGAAAAGTCTTTCGGAATCAAATATGAATAAAATGACATGAATATCCTTGGAAATGACTTTTGTGATCGAGTACGGGAAAAATGACCCGAATACTCTTGGAAACATGTTTTGATGTATGAAAGGAACTCTTTATCCAGTTTCAACGATTTTAAAAATAATCCCTTAGGACAAGATTAACTTTTGGAAAACAACCATTTGATCCTTGAAATTATTTTTTTGGTCTAGTGTTCCATGGAATGAATTCATTGGCTCGGCGGAGTCTATGTGGATTATGATCTGACTTGTGTGTCAGTGGGATCAAATACTAGAAAATAATATTTTACCCCAAAAATGGATTTTTTGATATGGAAAATTGTTTCCTGATGTGCACAAGTACTAGCCTTTTTCTTGAATACTTGGGGTAAGCACTAACTTGAATTCTTAGCATAAGCACTAACTTGAATACCTGGTGTATGCACTAACTTGAATTTTGGGCGTAAGCACTAACTTGAATTCCTGGCATACGCTATAACTTAAATACCTGGCATAGGCACTTTATTGAATTCCTGGCGTAAGCACCATCTTGAATTCCTGGCGTATGCACTAACTTGAATACTTAGTGTAGGCACTAACTTGATTCTTGGTAGTACACTATAGTGTACATATTTATCTGGCGATGCACGGTTAAGTGCTACAGGCTGCGGTCTATGGACAATAATACATGAAGCCGAAAACGAAGCATTGAAAGCTCTACCTATAGGCCGACCCTCTATTGGAGGAATGCTTGTGATGTGGAAATTGGGGTAATAATTTGGAATTGAAACACAGTTTTCCAAAAATGATTAAGTTGTGAATAAACTCTTTTTTTTTTTTTTTAGATTTTTGGAATTGTTTCTAGTGAACAAAAGAAATGTTTTCCTGACAAGGGTTTATGAACTTTGTCCCTTTACTAAAGCACTAGCACACACGAGACTCACTGAGAGATTTTCTGTAACACCCCACTACCTAATCCCAACAGGGTCGGGGATGTCGCCCCGTTCAGAGGACAATGGGTCTTTATAACTAGGTTACATAAAAATAAAATAGAATAAAGACTTTAAAATTAAACTTATTACAACCCAAAAGATAAGTACTGGAACAAATCCAAATAAACTGTTTGCAACAATCTCTCCAAAACATCACATAAAGTAAATAACATGAGTCTTCAAAGCATAGGCGACAATCTAGCTAAGGACCTCCACAGCAGGATCTTCCTGAAAACATGGCATAAAAGGTGGTGAGATAAGAATCTCAGGAAGCCCTTGTGTGCTTTGAGTGTTTTAGGTAAAATAATTCATGTGTGCAAGTTGTAAAAGTTTCAGAAGAAAAAAGTGCTGGCAAGCAATAAATAAGTGTTGAAAATAAAGAGTGGCGTTTCACTTTTCAAATTATACATGTGCACAATAAATACAACCACTCAAATGGGTAGCCATGGGTTACCACACGTTGGGCCCTATGACTAAATAATAGTCAGAATGTCACACTTTATGCAAGCTGACAAAAGGTAGGTGTACAACCTACCGGTTGAGATACTCCTCCATCTCTACACCCAAACTTACCGGTTGTCCACTCCGAAACACACAGTCCACATGACTGAAACTTGCTAGCTTGGACTGGTATGACCTACCGGACTGGCATCCTATCCAGGAAGGACTCACCCCTCAGAGGTGGCCATCTACAGAGAGACTTAGCCTAACCCTTCAAAGACTAGTCCTGGTGGTCTACCCTTATTGAGTACTCAACGTTGAATGTTCCACTTAGGAGAAAATTGATCATAATCCGCTTTATTTGGAAATAGCAATTAAGGGTTTCTAAAAGTCTTGTCAAAGTTGGGTTTTAGAAAAAGTTAGCATTTTGTGTAAAACTGCTTGTTTAACTTTCAAATGATTTGCTTGAGTGAAATAAAAAGGAAAATACAGTCCTTAATTGCCTTCACAAAATAAATGTCCTTATACATCATATTTGGCTTGCCACAATAACTTTTTCGTCTTCACAAAACTCCATGAAGGAGCTTACCTGACTCTTTGCCTGCTCAACTCAAACGTCTTCAAAGGCTGTCCTAACCCCGCCTGGGGTAAACACAAAACTTAAGGTTACATTCAAGCAAAATTCACTTACACAAAATAATTCTAGCTCAACTAGTTATAACCATGACTAGCCATGACCCTAATGTCCTAAGCTTTAAGGCTAGGTGCTAAAGAATTTTATAAAATAAGTTTTAGTTGATAAGTTAAAATAACTTGGGGTTCTAAAATAATTGCTAATAAATTATAGACCCAATTAATAATTCTTGAGTGTTATTTTTAATAAATAAACTAAGGTTTGAATATTAAGTCCTAAATAGTATTAATAAGTGGTGATTTCAAAATAGCTTTATTATAAATAAATATTTAATTACAGATAACCTTTAATTAATTTTTAAATAGATAATAAATAATTAGTAACAAATAAAATTAATAATGAATGAATTATTTTAAATTTTAATTAATTAATAACAAATAGATTTTAATATAAATAATATTTTATTTATTGTAAAGGATTTATTACTATATATATTATTTTTAATAAAAGATCTCATTTACTTGATAAAGAAAATATTAATATTTTATTTAATAAACCACTCCAAATCTCCCTGGAGTTTCGAATTTTATAGAGAAAAATATAGTAGTATTCTATTCAAGGTAATAAATTTTGTTAATAAACATTTTGTTAACAAGAAAATACTTTTCCACCATGATTTTCCTATTGCTAGAAAGGATTCATGATCACATTCTCCGTCATCAAACAATATATTAATCTATTCATGAACATACACTTGAAATATATCATACCATCATATGGCAAAATCCTACTAAGCATAATAATCAATCATGGTTTCCATGGAAAAATAAGAACATAAAAGCCTAATCACCTTTGGTGTCATAATATCTAATCATGCTCCAAACCTCCATAAAATTCATTAAGCATGAAGAACATACATTGATTCGAAAGGAAAACACATACATCCGAGTCATATACAACAATCATCATGTCCTACACACCATCCTCTTAATCCACATGCATATACTCAATCCCTTATCCATATTTCATTCTTCCTATCAATATCTAAGAGTCACGAATACTGAATTAAAAGAAGGATTAAAGGAAAAATACTTGATTTGATGAACACTTCGATGAAGAATTAAGAAGGTCCACGTGATTGAGAGCCTTGAATGATCCAATGAAAAAACGGCCATGGTTGATGGTTGATCAACCATTTCGGTTGGAAGAGAGAGAGAGAGAGAGAGAGAGAGAGCATTAGAACAGTACAATCGAATGGAAGAAGATGAACAAGAAGGTTGTTCTTGACTTACTTTGATGATGTTCTTGAGACCTTCAAAGAAAAGTTAATTTTAATCCGCTCGAAAATTCTTGTTTGCGAGGTTTTGTGTTATAAATACAAAATGAAGTTTAGAGAGTAAATGGAAGTAATTTGGAGTATTTGAGAGTGATTGGTGGTGTTTAGAGTAGGGTTAGGCTTGAAGAAGGTTAGTGTGTGTTCTTGGTGTTTTTGGTGTTCTAGGTGAAAATGCAGAGAATTTGGAAGAAGTGCTGCACGAATTTTGGTAGAAGGCTGGCTGAATGGTATGGAGTGAATGAGGGTTTCGGTTTTCAGCAAGAAGGAGAGAGAATGATTAGATTTTTTTGAAATTTAAATGGAGGAAATGGTGGAGATGTTTAAGGTAAAAGGTTAGCTATGGTGTTTTGATCAAGAGAGGTTTCTATGGTCTTCAATGGTGCTGGCTGAACATGGTGGTTTTGCTGAATTGATGGAAGGTTAATGTTGGTCCAAGGCTGGCTGAAATTCAGTCTTAAATGGCAGAGGAAATTTTGGTTTATTTGCCTAATACAAGAGTGATTTTAATGGAGTAAAATGCTGAAATTATTTGAAGTTCAAAAAGAGTTTGAATGGAGTGATCTTAGGAGTGTTTTGTGGTGTGGCTATGGAGTCCTTATGCTCAAGGTGAGTGTGGGGTTAATGGTGTTCAGTCTACAGCTGAGCAAGGTTCAATTTTACAGAGGTTGAAGGTGATTTTCGGCCTAGGCTAAAAGGGAGCAAAGATGGAAAAAAATTTTGGTTTCATGGTTGTTCTTAGTTTCGAAGATTGCAGATTTTTTTGTGCAGAATTTTTGCACTCACTTGGCTCGATTTTCAGAGGTTCTTCTGGGGTGTTTGAGGGTCTTCCAAGGATGGTTTTGCAGCCTTATTTCTGGGCAAATACAGGGAAGTTTTACTGGCTTGAAGATGAACTATAAACAGCTTCATTTCCTTGATTGGAAGTTGCGAAATGCCCAGAATTTTTCCTGGTTTGCTGCAGTTTTGTGCAGTCCGAAAATTGCACAGTTTTTCCAGCTTTCAAGCCACATGAAATGACCATTTTATTGGTAGCAAATGAATGGATTTATTAGCTATATTTTCGAAGAAGTGGTCTGCAAAAAATCTGGAAAATTTCCAGATTTTCCTTCACTAGGATATGAACAACATGAAGGTGAGTTTGAAGGTGCTTTCATGGTGATTCATAGTTCTCCTCCTACTTTCGGCCAACTTCCCAACCTCCAAAGCTGACTTTCGAATTTCATGGTGGAGGGATTATCACAGATTTTTTTTTTTTTGGAATTTAAAAGAAAGGATTTAATGGTTTTAAATTATAAAGATGTTTGGACAAGCTAGAGGTAATAAAAGGACAAGAATTCCTCTAGAATTCTTTTTTGGACATGAGGATAAGATTAGGACATTCTCTTCATATCTCCCCTAAGACAACATTACTATTTCCATGAAATGCAAGAAAACAAAAATTTTAACTTAGTTAAGATAATCATGACAAAAGCTTAAATGATGGGATTCGAACTCATGACCTTAGAAATTAATTCACCAAGCTCTAACCACTAAACCACCCTAACTCTTGTTCTTATTTTATACCCACATATTCTTCTTGTTTAATTCTCAAGCTATCTTCCTAATTTGACCTAAAGTAAAATTACCATTTTACCCCTCCTACTCGATAAGCATAACTAAGCATTTTAACCTATAATCTACAACTCTAAAGCACATAAAATCATTCAAAAACATATATATTCATGAAAAATAATATGATATGCATCCCGACCCCCTTGCTCTAGGGTTGGCTTTAGGTGGGGTTTCACATTTTCACTCACACGCATGTTATTTTCCTTGAAAAATTCAGGATCTGAGGAGTAGCAAAATTGCGGTGGACTCCCAAAGGCTTATGCTACATCTTGACCTGTTGTATTCACGAGTGTATGTATCAGAAGCCAAATTCTTGTACCTTTCTATGTTGAAAAAAAAAAAAATATCGCTGCCATTTTGAGTAGTGTTTGTTATAAAGACCCCTTTTCTGAGCAATCAGATGGGGTGACATCCCACAAAGTTACATCCCGCTACGTTATGGAAATATAGGGTGTTACAAATGGTATCAGATCAATGCAAAAATCATAATCGAGCTTCTGACAGAATATAGCTGAGCCTCTAACAAGACATTAGGGAGTCCATCATTTGTATGAGCAAATATGAATTTAAAGAGATAGTGCATTTTGTGAAATTTGATATTGGAGTAGATGTGACATGTGACTTTGAGGTTTAAATTATTCTGATGAATTACAAGACGTTATTTGAGATAAATCCAATATCTCTGAAAAAGGTCTATGACCCCGAATTCGAACAATAGTAAAGGTATGGTGGTCAGAGAGACCTTATATAGGAATTATTTCCTAATTTTGAACATTTTATTTTGGGGCCAGTAATAGTGAGATGAAGAATAAAGGTTGTTTAATATTTAAAGGCCCTGTGTATATAGTGTGATATGAACTGTGCTGATTAGAATATGTACACTTGTATAGTGTTCCAGTGTTATATTTGAGTGCTAGCAACCCAGGTTTATCATAATATGTGAAAGGATATGAATATCTTAATACTAATGAACTAGGAACCACTAGATAATTGATGTTAAACGTACTTGGGATAGAAAAATTCTAGGTTAGATAACGCTTGGGAAGTTCTTGTGAAAGTTGAAATGAAGTTATTTATGGTTGTTTAAGGAAATGAAAGTATGATCTATATGTAAAATGATATAAATACGGGATGTCTAATTATAGATCATACGAGGACAATGTAAATGAAAGTACAAATTTAGGTTGAAAGAATATGAGAATATCTCAAGAGATCATGTTTATATGTGCTATATAGAAGTAAGGAAAATCTAAATTTCAAGGACGAAATTTTTTGTAAGGAGGGGAGAATGTAATACCCCGCATTTTACCTTTAATTGGAAACTATTTGTAATATGATAAGAATTTGTGTCAATAGCCAGAACATAAGTTGTTCAGTGTAATAAGACGAATATTATGGTATGAAAATATTTGGTTGAGACCTGGATGTAACTATTGGATTTGTTCTACCCATACCCTAAATCTTTGGAAGGCTATTATTATTAGTAAAATAAGAATTTGAGGGTACTCTAAAAAAAGAAATTGATCAGTGTGATAAAATGCACGTTTTGGTGTGAATTATGCTATTCGGGTCACCGGGGGCATTTTCGTCATTTTGACTGCACCCCGTGACTTTGATCGTAAATAGGACCAAATAGAAAGGTAATTGAAGAATTTAAGTGTTTCTGGTGGATTCAGTGGAATTTTTGTAGTTGAATTGTCAAATAAAATATTTTCCTGTTTCACACCCGATTTTGGTCATTTCTGAAGAAAATAGGAAATCGCGATTAAAAATGGTGCATGTGGCATTTTATGATTGATAGCCCACGGACATGTGTCAAGTTAAGAGAGGTTTCATGAAGAGTTCTTGCAAGACACTTGGAATTATAGGATTTCAAAAATAAATGAAGAATGATGTATAATTTTGTGAATGGAACACATCATTTTGTGGTCCATTTAAAATAGGCCTTGCGTGTTGTGATTTGCTAATGTTTAGACCAAGAGAAGATGAATGAATGGCTGAAAATTGGCGAACAATTTCATCGGCCTTCCAAGAAGAAATAAGGGAATTTTTGTGGAGGAAATAAAAGTGGTTGGTGTGTAAATTTTTCATTGGAACACACCTATACATTAGCCACCATACAATTAATTGATTTAAAATTTTCTTGGCCAAATTTTTGATGAGAATGGTGGTGGGAAATCTATTTCAACAGCCAGAATTTTGGCCAGCCTTGAAGAAGGAAAAACAAGAGAAAACAATGAAAGAAAAGATAGAGAAAAATAGGGAGAAAAAGGAAAAGGAGAGAGAAAGAAAGAAGTGTGTGCGTTCTTGGAGCAAAACCACTTCAAATAGCCTCAGACACATGGTAAAATCCTATGCGTCTAGAATTAAAGTTGTAGATTTTATTATGGTTATCATTATGATATCAAGTTTAACATTAAAACATAATTTTCATGTCTTGATTTTCGATTAAAGCTAAGGGTTTGTAAACTTTGTGTGTGAACCTTATATATGCCAACGTGTTCTATGTGTGTTGGCTACCTAGAAGTCTTATGGACATTATTTTCTGTAAGGAAGAACTGAATATTTATGGTAGTTTGAAGGATTACTTTTGCTTTATGTGATGATGACCAAAGTAGGATAAAAATGGAATTTACTTAGTTGGAAAAATGGATCAAACTAGCTTTTGATTAGAAAAGATGAATTTGTGTTGAATAAGTGTGACTCCTATGAGCTATTGGAATCTAGAAATCACAGAATTAATGATTTTTTGATGGAAATTTGAGTGTATTAATAGTTCCATGGTGCTAATGGCTAAAGGAAAATAAAGGAAAGCTTGAATAGTATGTTTGAGGCAAAACTACTGGGGCAGTTTGTACCTAGTAGCGTATCACAGGAGCCTAAAATCTTGAAAGGGCCGAATTAAAGATAAGAGTATTGCGGTTGATTTGGTATATCATAGAGCCAAATTGTGCAAAACAAAATGATGTGTCAAACCAGTGAAATTCCAGAAAAGTAGTTCGCAAATGGATGAATTTAAGGATGATTAATTACAAGATTTTGGATTAAATTAAAGGCAAGCATGAAGTGAATCATTTGTTTATGTAGGAAGAAAGGTTGTGGAAAAAGGAAAACGATAGAATTGATCAAAGATGAAAAAACAATGAGAACAAAAGTTGAACATTTTCCTTAACCGTCGGCTGCTCATCGGCCTTGACGACTAAAAGGCGGTTCAACGTCGGCTAGACGTCGAGCACATCAGCTATTTTTTGGCCGAACATGAATTGACCCAAAAACGATGTGTGATGTAGGTTTATTGGTGAACAGCCAAAGGTTCATTGAAAACGGTAATAATGGTGATTAAACGGCCGTAAACAGAAACAGTTGCTTAGGACACGAGGTGAGTCCCTTTGATTTTTAAATCCTTTTCAAAGGTAGTGTGCTTCATTTTTCCATGAAATGCTATCTTTTATACCATTTTGAAATCCTTGAATATGTTTATGGTTACTGTGTGCAAGAATTATTTTATGCCATTTTGGACTAGATTGAACATCATAATAGGCTTGGAAACCTTACTGGATGATTAACTCATGAATTTCGTAAATCTAGTCCTTTTTGGATTAAATCTTTGGAATTTTTAGAAAATGGTAAACTTTTACAATCGGGTATTTGTAAATTGACCAGAATGCCATTATTAGAACAGTTTATGGAAATATGTTTGCAAACTTTGAATTTAATCCTCTTTTGGGATTAGAATTCTGGTGTTGGGTATCTCAAGCTCGTATCGTATACGGCGTAGTGGCAAATAAAATGAGATACCCTCCCATGACCCGTCTATGTGTGGAAAACAAGAATTAAAGTGAGTAAAGGTAACAACTTTTACCTTTGGATGATCGTCCGAAGAACAAAAATTTCTTCTTCAAGTTGAGGCACGATCCAGCAATCCTCGTGATCAACCTCCACGTGAGTTGAACGTCTAACCACTATAATCACAGTGTGTGATTATCTCTAACAGTAATCCACACAGAGGAATACTCAAGAACTAAACTTTCCTGTACTAGTAGAAAAAGATGGCGGCTAGGGTTCTTTGATCAAGATCAAATCGAGAGAGATAGAGAGAAAAGAGAATGTTCGTGGCTGTTGTTTTGTGTGTTGTTCAGCTAGGGTTTTTCGGGTGTGTTACATATACTATATATTACATGAAATTTCCCTCCCAAAACTGAGAATTCTAATCCTATTAGAATTCCCTAATTGTAATTGAAAACATCAAGTTCTCATAATTACAACTTGGACTACATATTATAACTAATTATAATTTGTCCACAACTTCTCTTCCTCTCAATCAACTCCACTATGTTATCAAATAACATCTTGTGTATATAATCCTCTATTGTATGTGACCTATTAGGTTTCCCAGTTAATTGGGAGCGAACATGAATTAATCCAAACATCTTTGAGATTAATAATCCATAATTAATTAGAATTAATCCTATTAATTCTAATCAGAATTGGTTTATTAATTCATCAATGAATAAACCGATATTCCAAGATCATGAGCAGTATCTAGCAACACATAATGACCACCCAAGAGTCCAGGAAGTCAAGTGGCTTGACATGAACCCTTCAATAACAAACTTCAGTGCAATTAACTCATTTCACCTTATAATATCTCATTCAGTTTGGAGTACGGAATTAGTGCCGACTGCCTTCAGAAATAATTCTGGCCCGAATAAAATAGTACTTGTACCAGGAATCCACTACTCTAGATGTGTATTAATTGAAACTATTTCCAATACACAATTGCCTTGTCCAAGGACTTCTCGAGTAGTAATTCCTACAAGTGGCCCGTGAGATATTCACCCATACTATTAGGAGTGGTGAATCCTTTATTGACCCACTCAACTACTTTCGTTTACCTCACAATGTACCCAATATCCATCCGATAGGTGGCCCTCGATCGAGCTCTGGAGATTGGAATCAAAGTACAAAGCTCAGCAAAAAAAGTACCTTGGAGATCTCAGGTCTAAAGATACTTGCACGTTTGCTATATTGAGATTATATCACTGGCATTAAATAGTTATCCATGTGATTATCTCAAAGCTAGGTCATCCAATGAACTTATTCCACTAACGAGCATCCATGTGTTAACTTTGAGTATCTCAATACTCACGGTTATGAGAACCACCGCCTAATCAAATTAGGAAGTCTAACATATGCTAGTCTTGACGCATGAATGATGTCCTGTCTCATTACTACTCTGACTATGGACTATTTAAGTACTAACACCATCCAGTGCAGTAGGAATCTCACATCATAATCTCTATCATGATTTCCTTAATACAGTGTTGTACTAGGGACTTTATCGAATAGTTATATTACATAATGTAGAAAAAAGAAACTGTAAGATAAATAATGCCTTTTATTAAAATAAAATGTGTCATATACAATGTACAAGTGATTGCCTTTAGAGTACAACACTAATATCTGGATTTCTTGAAATGAGTTCCTTTTGGAATCGGGTACTTGGAATATGATCCAAATGTCCTTATTGGAATGCTTGTGATAACTTTTGGAATTGAGTATACGATAAATGACCGAAATACCCTTATTGAAACTTCTGTGAATACTTTTGAAATCGGATAAGAGTAAAATGACCTGAATACCCTTGGAAAGTCTTTTGGAATCGGATATGAATAAAATGACCTGAATATCCTTGGAAATGACTTTTGTGATCGTGTACGGGGAAAATGACCAGAATACTTTTGGAAACATGTTTTGATGTGTGAACAGAACTCTTTATCTTGTTTTAACGATTTTGAAAATGATCTCTCGTTACGAGATTGACTTTTGGAAAATGACCTTTTGATCCCTGAAATTGTTTTATTGGCCTAGTGTGCCATGGAATAAATTGAATGGCTCTATGGAGTCTATGTTAATGATGATTTGACTTGCGAGTTGGTAGAATCAAATTTTGGAAAATAATATTTTGCCCTAAAAATGGTTTTCTTGATATGGAAAATAGTTTCCTTATGTGCACAACTACTAGCCTTTTTCTTGAATAATTGGCGTAAGCACTAACTTGAATTCCTGGCATAAGTACTAACTTTAATACCTGGGGTATGCACTAACTTAAATACCTGGCATATACACTAACATGAATTCCTGGCATAAGCACTAACGTGAATTCTTCGCGTATGCACTAACTTAAAAACCTGGTGTATGTAGTAACTTGAATACCTGGCGTAGGCACTAACTTGATTCTTGGTAGTACATTATGGTGTACTTACTTATCTGGCAATGCACGGTTGAGTGTTGTAGGCTACGGTCTAAGCACAATAATATGTGGCGCCGAAGGCGATGGCTTGAAAGCTTTGCATACAGGGTGACCCTCTGTGGGAAGAATGCCTGTGATGTAGAAATAGGGGTAATGATATGAAATTGGAATACAATTTTCCAAAAATTATTGAATTCTGAATAAACTCTTTTTTTTTTATTTTTTAGAGTTTTGGAATTGTTTCAAATAAACAAATGAAATGTTTTCCCCACGAGGGGTTTATGTACTTTGTCCCCTTACTAAAGCACTAGCACGCACGAGACCCATTGAGTGATTTTCACTCACACGTGTGTTATTTTGCTTGAAAATTTTAGGATCAAAGGTGCAGGGGAAGTGCGTTGGACTCCCTGAGGCACATGTTACATCTTGGACCTGTTGTATTCGCGAATGTATGTATCAAAAGCCAAATTCTTGAACCTTTCTTTGTTGGAAAAAAAAAATTCCGCTGCCTTTTGATTAAAGTTTGTTATAAAGACTCCTTATCCGAGCAATCAGACGAGGCGACATCCCACAAAGTTACAGCCCACTATGTTATGAAGATATGGGGTGTTACAAATAGTATCAGAGCATTGTAGAAATCATAATGGAGCTTCTGATGGAATATAGTTGAGCCTCTAATGGGACATTGGGAAGTCCATCATTGTATGAGCAAATGTGAATTTATAGAGATAGTGTATTCTGTGAAATTTAATATTGGAGTAGATGTGACATGTGACTTTGAGGTTTAATTTATCCTAATGAATTAGAAGACGTTATTTGAGACAAATCCAATATCTCTGAAAAAGGTCTATGACCCCGAATTCGAACAATAGTAAAGGGATGGAGGTCAGAGAGACCTTATGTAGGAATTATTTCCTAATTTTGAACATTTTATTTTAGGGCCAGTAACAGTGAGATGAAGAATACAGGAGGTTGAATATTTAAAAGCCTTGTGTATAATGTGTGATATGAATTGTGCAGATAAGAATATGCACACTTGTATAGTGTTCCAATGTTATATTTGAGTGCTAGAAGCTCAGGTTTATCATAATGTGTGAAGGGATACGATTATATTAATACTAATGAGCCATTAGATATTTGAAGTTAAACATGCTTAGGTTAGAAAAATTCTAGGATGGGTAACCTTTGGGATGTGTTTGTGAAATTTGAATTGATGTGATTTATAGTTGTTTAAGGAAACGAAAGTTTGATCTTTATGCAAAATGATATAAATATAGAAAGTCTAAATATAGGTCATATGAGGAGGATATAAATGAAAGTACATTATTAGGTTGACAGAATATGGGAATATCTCAAGAGATCATGTTTATATGTGCTATATAGAAGTAAGGCAAATCAAAATATCGAGGATGAAATTTTTTGTAATGAGGGTAGAATGTAATACCTTTCATTTTACCTTTGACTAGCTACTATTTGTAATAGGATGACAATTTGTGTTAATAGCCACGACAAAAGTTGATTGGTGCAATGAGTCGAATATTTTGGTATGATAAAATTTGGTGGGGACCTGCATGTAATTATTAGACTTGTTCTACTTGTACCGTAATTCTTCGGAAGGCTATTATTATTAGTAAAATATGAATTTAAGGGTAAGCTGAGATGAGAAATTGATCAATGGGAAGAAACACATGTTTTGGTGTGAATTATGCTATCCGGGTCATCGGGGGCATTTTTGTCATTTTGGTCGCACCCGTGACACTGACCGTAAATTTGACCAAATAGAAATTTAATTGAAGAATTTAAGTGTTACCATTGGATTCAATGGAATTTTTGGTGTTGAATGGTGAAATAAAATATTTTTCCATTTCCAGCCCGATTTTGGTCATTTCTTAAGAAAATAGGAAATCGCGGTTAAAAATGGTGATTGCAGCATTTTGTGAGTGGTAGCCCATGGAAATGTGTTAATTTAAGAGGGTTTTCATGAAGAGTTCATGCAAGACACTTGGAATTAAAGGATTTCAAAAATAAATGAAGAATGATGTGTAATATTGTGATTGGAACACATCATTTTGTGGGCCATTTAATTTAGGCCTTGGGAATTGTGATTGGCTAATGTTTAAACAAAGAGATGATGAATTAATGGCTAGAAATTGGCTGAGTATTTTGTTGGCCTTTCAAGAAGAAATGAGGGAATTTTTGTGGAGTAAATAAAAGTGGTTGGTGTTAAATTTTTCAATGGAACGCTCCTATACATTAGCCATATGCAATTAATTAATTTAAAATTTTCTTGGCCAAATTTTTTTATGAGAATGGTGGTGGGAAGGCTATTATAAAATTCAGAAATTTGGCCAGCCTTGAAGAAAGAAAAACAAGAGAAAACAAGGAAAGAAAAGCTAGAGAAAAATAGGGAGAAAGAGGAAAAGGATAGAGAAAGAAAGAAGTGTGTGCGTTCTTGGTGTTCGTGGAACAAAATCACTTCAAATGGCCTTAAACACAAGATAAAATCCTATTCTTCTAGAATTAAAGTTGTATATTTCATTATGGTGATCTATATCAATTTTAACATGAAAACAGGATTTTCATGTCTTGATTTTGGAGTAAAACTAGGGTTTGTAAACTTTGTGTATGAACCTTGTATATACCTATGTGTTCTATGTATGTTCACTACCTTGAAGCCTTATGGATATTGTTTTGTGTAAGGAAGAACTAAGCATTTATGGTAGTTTTAAGGATTGCTTTTGGTTGATGTGATGATGACCAAAGTATGGTTAAAATGGAATTTACTTAGTTGGAAAAATGGATCAAACTAGCTTATGATTAGAAGAGATGAATTTATGTTGAATAAGTATGACTCTTGTGAGCTATTAGAATCTGGAAATCACAAAATGAAAGATGATTTGAAGTAAAGTTGAGTGAATTATGGTTCCAAGGTGTTCAAGGCTAAAGGAAAACTAAGGAAAGCATGAATAGTAGGTTTGAGGCAAAACTACAGGGGCTATTTTTGCCCAGTAGCATATCACAGGAGCTAGAAATCTAGAGACGGCAAAATTAAAGATAAATGTCTTACAGTCGATTTGGTATATCATAGTGCCAAATTGTAGTTGTGGATTGAAAGTAATGTGCCGAACAAAATGATGTGTTATACTAGTGAAATTCTAGAAAAGTGTCCGAAAATGGATGAACTTAATGATGATTAACTGTGTGATTTTGGATGAAATTTAGGGCAAACATGAAGTGAATCCTTTGTATATGAAGAGAGAAAGGTTGTGGAAAAAGGAAAATTAATGAATTGACCAAACGATGAAAAAACGACGTGAACGAAAGTTAAACGTTTTCATTAACCGTCGGCTACCCATCGGCCTCGACTGCTAAACGTCGGGTAAACATCGGTTGGACGTTAGGCACGTCGGCTAGACGTTAGCTAACCATCGGCAGTTTTTCAGTTGAACATGAATTGACCTAAAAACGATATGTGATGTATGTTTATCAGTGAACGGTCAATAGTTTACAGAAAACAGTAGGAACGTTGATTAAATGGCCATAAGCGGAAAGAGTTGCTTAGGACATGAGGTTAGTCCCTTTGATTTCTAAATCCATTTGAAAGATAGTGAGCTTCATTTTTCCATGAAATGGTGTGTTTTATTTCATTTTGGAAATCCTTAAATACGTTTAAGGTTTCTGTAAGGAAGAATTATTTTATGCCATTTTAGGCTCGAATGAACATCATAATTGGCTTGGAAACCTTATTGGATTATTAAAGTATGAATTTTATGAATCTAGTCCTTTTTGGATTACATCTGGGGGATTTTCAAAAAATGGTACTGTTTGGGAATCGGGTATTCGTAAATTGACCAAAATGACCGATTAGAACATTTTTCGGAAATATGTTTGGAAACAATAAATTTAATCCTCTTTTAAGATTTGAATTCTGGATTTCTTGAAGTGATTTCCTTTTGGAATCGGGTATTTGGAAAATGATTCAAATGTCCTTATTGGAATGGTTATGATAACTTTTGGAATTGGGTATATGGTAAATGACAAAAATACCCTTATTGGAACGTTTGTGAATACTTTTCAAATCGAGTAAGGGCAAAATGATCCGAGTACCCTCAAAAAGTCTTTTGGAAACAAATATTTGTAAAATGACCTGAATATCCTTGGAAATGACTTTTGTAATCCTGTACGGGGAAAATAGCCCAAATACTCTTTACCCTGTTTCAACGATTTTGAAAATAATCTCTCGTGACGAGATTGAATTTTGGAAAATAGCCTTTTGATCCCTGAATTATTTTACTGTCCTTGTGTGCCATAAAATGAATTGATTGGCTTTGCGGAGTCTTTGTGAACGATGATTTAACTTGCGAGTCAGTGGGATCAAATTTTAGAAAATAATGTTTTGGCCCAAAAATGGTTTCCTTGAGATGGAAAATGGTTTACAGATGCACTCAAGTACTAGCCTTTTTCTTGCATACTTAGCATAAGCACTAACTTAAATTCTTGGCGTATACACTAACTTAAATACCTAGCATAAGCACTGACTTGAATTCCTGGTGTAAGCACTAACTTGAATTCCAGGCGTAAGCACTAACTTGAATACCCGGCATATGCACTAACTTAAATACCTGGCATATGCACTAACTTGATTCTTGATAGTACACTGTGGTGTACATACTTATCCGGCGACGCACAGTTGAATGCTGTAGGTTGCGGTCTAAGCATAATAATACGTGGTGCCGAAGAGGAAGCCTTGAGAGCTTTGCATATAGGCCCACCCTCTGCTGGAGGAATGCCTATGATGTGGAAATTAGGGCAATGAATTGGAATTGAAACACAGTTTTCCAAATATGATTGAGTTCTGAATAAACTCTTTTTTTTTTTTTTTTAGTTTTGGAATTGTTTTTAGTGAACAAATGAAATATTTTCCCCAAAAGGGTTCATGTACTTTGTCCTCTTACTAAAGAACTAGCACACACGGGACTCACTGATTAATTTTCACTCACACGTGTGTTATTCTCCTTGAAAAATTCAGGATCAGAGGTGTAGCAGAAGAACAGTAGACTCCCAAAAGCTAATGCTACATCTTGACCTATTGTATTTGCGAGTGTATGTATCAGAAGCAAAATTCTTATACCCTTTTTGTTGGATTGTATGCCCTCTTAGACTAGGTTTCCGATGTAAAATCGAATATTTTAATAAAAGAATTTATTTTCATAAATTGTTTGTGAATTTATTTTTTGTTTGTGCACGATTTTCGTTTGGAACAGACCCATTGTGTTTAAATAAGTGATCCATGTGAATGGTGGTCTTTCACAGTAAGGTATGGATCACGGGTTATTTAACACATAAACATTTGTTCTTAACCTATTGATGACACTGGGAACCTCATCATGTTTAGGTTATTATGTTATGAATTCCAAATGGGGAATAGCTTACCTTTAGCCAGTGAGTAGTCCACACACTTCATGACATAAGCGTGTTTGGAATACGTAGAACAGGACCTGTAGCAGTGGTTTCTCAAAGTACTATATGCTACCAGCTTCACCAGACGACCAACTCATACTCAAGTCTAGCGCTACAGCGTGGACTAGTACTCTACGACTTGAGTATGAGTTGGTGGTCTGGTGAAGCTGGTAGCATATACTTTGATTTGCTAGAGTTGAGGTTCTATCGTATGGCCAATATACTTGCATGTTGGGTATATGTGACTAGTTAGTTAAGACAGACTTATACAAGATACTTTCTGCACTATATCGCCCCTTGTGGTTGTCCGGATGGTCTAAAATGTCCAGGGCCCTGGGAAACATGACTTCGATGTTTGCTTTAGGGTAGCTCCCATGGAAAGCGGAAACACTGCAGGAAGTCGTGTACCATTGGACTAGAAGCCTAAGGATGGTAGATGTCATTTAGGGGGGTGTTAGTACACTTCTTCCTCTCTAAATATACGGCGATGTGTAGAGGGGTATTTTAGCCAATTGAGCCGAGCCGAGCCGCTGTCGAAATTGGGTCAAGAGCCGGTCGCTGATGAGCCGTGGAAGCCGAGCCAATTCCTTTGATTTGAGCCGAATACAATTGCAAAATTTGCAATTGAATTTCCTTTGGTTTTTGGGTTCTTGCGCGGGTCAGAGAAGAACCGACCGGGGCAGCACGCGGGCTAAAGCGCGAGTCGGCAGTAGAGGAGAACCGGGCGTGGGTCGCGAGCGCGAGCGAAGTCCACGGGTCATGGCTGGCGTGCGATCGGGTGCGGCGTGGTGCACTGCGGCTGCGGTGGACCGCAGGCCATTCTAGCGCGGATCCTCTGTGGCCGGTGCAGTGGACCGCCAGCCATTTTTTGGCAATTTTTTTAATTTTTTTTCCTTTTTTGTTTTGGGACCCATACCAGGCGAAGTTAATATTTTTGCAATATTTATATTCTTGGAATATATTTGCATGAAAAATATTAGTAAGTGATTTTAGGATTAAACAAGGTCATTAATTTATTAATTAATTAATGTGTTTAATTCTATTATTTGAGCACTTATGTTTAAAAAATAGAAAAGCATGAAAACGTTTATTGTTTTCTAGCATGTTGTTATTTTTATGTACCTATGTGTGCTTTTCCTCAAAGACCAAAGTCTTTGGGAAATTTTTTTTTTTGTTCTGACAAGAAAAATATTTTTCTTCAAAAACTAAATGGTTATTTTAATTGCTACAAAAATTAATCCTTGAATATTTTCTCAAATGATTTAATCCTTGACATAGAAAATATATTGGATTTAGCTATTTTTGTAAATTAAAATGGAGAGCCATTTTTGTTTTGTTTGGATTAGAAAAATGATTTTGTCAAATAAACTTGAGACCAAAGTCTCTAGAAAGTTTTAATTGGAAAAATTTTGAAATCATTAAGTTTTAACTTAAATAAAATTAGTCCATGGTGAAAATCTCTCAAAGGATATAAGCCTTGACATAGAGATTTTGTTGGACTTAGATATTTTATTTTTTGAGTTAAGGAAAAACTTAATGGAAATTTCAAAAGGATATTTTTCAGAAAACCTTTATTTTAAAAGACTAAGTGGGAGAGGGGTTCCAACGGCCCCACGGCTTCCATCACGGTCCTCATTAGAGATCGTGGATCTCCTCGCGTCACCCAGGGAGTGAACCCGTATATGATGGGGATACCATAAGGATCTAGATCTAATGGAAGGATGTAATTAATAACCCGGGGCACGTACTATGATCGGCCAGCCCACAGTGGAGGTTATAGTGCGAGGTATGTCCATAGGAAATGAGAGGAAACGACCATCCCACGATGGAGTTATTCTCTAGACCATTACCTAGAAGGGAAATTAATTTGTGGTGGTTAATACACTTAGCTTAGGAAACTGTTAATCTTCCCAAAAAGCTATGTCAGTTTTCCTAAGAGCTAAATTATTTTCAGTGCACAAATTTGATTTTGTTTTCACAAACTAAATTCTTTCTTTTATTTTCGATTTTCAGAAATGATAGGATGTTCTTTTAGTCCATTGGCCATTATTCTTAGGGAGAATAAGCTAACGGGTCCAAACTATGTGGACTGGAAAAGGAACCTGGACATAATACTCACAGCTGAGGAGTATAAGTATGTCCTTTACGAGACCTGTCCTGTTATCGGGGAAGGTTCCACCACTGAGGAGCGAGAGGCTGGAAAGGCATGGAAGAAAGCTGACGAAATGGCATGTTGCTATATGTTAGCTTCCATGTCTAATGTGCTCCAGTCAAAACACGAGCACATGGCTTCTGCATATGACATAAGTCAATCATTGGCAACTATGTTCGCAGACATGAGCCAGCCCGCAAGGCAGGAGGCTCTTCGAACTATTGTGAACACTAAGATGGCTGAGGGAGCATCAGTCCGAGAGCATATGCTCAAGATGATTGCTGCTTTCGAGGAGGCAGAAATATTAAGGGCTGTCATTGACCCCGAGAGCCAAGTGGACATGGTTCTCGAATCTCTACCAGGCTCTTTCACTCAGTTCAAGTTAAACTATAACATGAACAAGTTGAACATGAGTTTAAGTGAACTGATGAAAGAGCTCCAGATGGCGGAGAAGGTCATGAAGCCGTAGTCTAAGGCCATGACTAGTAAGGCCTCTTCTTCAAGAACTGGGCCTAAGCCCAAAAAGTTCAAAAGGAAGAAGGGGAATGCAGCAGTCCAGCCCAAGAACCAGCCCAAGGACAAACCAAAGGGCAAGTGCTTCAAGTGTGGAAAGAAGGGACGCTGGAAAAAAGAGTGTCCAGATCTTCAGGCCAAGAAAAACCCCACAGGTAATGTTTACTATCTAGAGTCCATATCAATGGTAGGATCAACTTCCACTTGGATTGTTGATTCAGGAGCCACTGATCATATCTGTAACTCCTTGGAGGGGTTTAGGAAGACTCAAGAAGGGCGAACATGGGCTTCGAGTGGTTAATGGAGCACAAGTCTGGGCCCTTGCAGTAGGAGAGCTGGATCTTATCTTTGATTGTAATAAGATAGTGGTTTTAAAAGACATTTTATATGTACCTTTTTTTCATCAGAATTTAATTTCAGTTACAAAACTTATTAATCAAGGATATTCTGTATCTTTCCATTCTGGTATTTCTATCAGTAGAGATGGAGAAATTTTATGTACTGGGCACTTGTATGGTAATCTTTTCTTTTTAAACCCTATTAACAACCATTCAAATAACGCTCTGTCTGAACATTTAACTAAGAAGAGAAAGACCAATATCAATGATTCATACCTTTGGCATCTAAGGTTGGGTCATATTAACTCAACCAGGATTCAGAGGCTAATCCATGATGGGCCTTTGGGCGAATTGAGATTGGAAAGTTGGCCTCAGTGTGAATCCTGCCTAATGAGAAAAATGACCAAGAGGTCATTTACACCGAAGGCAGATAGAGCCAAGGAGGTGTTGAGTCTTGTTCACACTGATGTGTGTGGTCCATTGTCTACATCAGCTAGAGGAGGTTTTGAGCACTTCATCACGTTCACAGATGATTGTATGAGATATTGTTACATTTACCTGATGAGACACAAGTCTAACTCTTTTGACAAGTTCAAAGAGTTTAAGGTTGATGTGGAGCGTTGGACAGGTAAATTAATCAAAACCTTACGATCGGATCATGGTGGAGAGTACCTCCTAGGTGAATTCAAGGACTACATGGTACATAATGGGATAGTATCCCAGCTCTCTGCGCCAGGAACCCCCCAGCAGAACGGAGTAGCTGAGAGAAGGAACATGACGTTGATGGAAATGGTCCGAAGCATGATGTCTCATGCTACTCTTCCAATGTCCTTTTGGGGATATACCTTGGAAACAGCGGCATATATTCTGAACTTGGTACCTTCCAAGTCAGTACCTAGGACTCCCTATGAGGTGTGGACTGGGCGTAAGCCAAGTTTGAATCATCTCAGGATTTGGGGTTGGAACCAAGATCAGAATTATGCTATTTTGTTGGGTGTCTAAAAGGGACAAAATGAGGTTACTTTTATCATCCTAAGGAGCAGAAGGTACTAGTCAGTACCAATGCTAGATACTTGGAATATGATCAAAGTACTTCCACTAAAGGTTCAACTAGGTTGGAACTTGAGGAGAAGTTATCTACGGAATCAACTTCTTTTGACCCGATAGTGGAACAAGAAGAGGCACAGCCTCAAGAGCCTGTGCAAATGGAGCCTCGTCGTAGTGGGAGGGTGTCTAGGGTTCCGGATAGATGGACTGGAGAAGCTTTTGAGCTGGTCTCTAACCATCAGGAACAAGACCCCACTAGATACAAGGAGGCTATTGCTGATGCCGATGCAAATATGTGGCATGAAGCAATGAAAGCCGAGATTGAGTCTATGTACCTCAATCAGGTTTGGGATCTCGTAGCTTCACCTGAAGGGATAAAACCCATTGGGTGCAAGTGGGTATACAAGAGGAAGAGAGGAGTGGGTGGGAAGGTGGAAACCTTCAAAGCTAGGCTTGTGGCAAAAGGGTATACTCAGAAAGAAAGTATCGACTATGAGGAAACCTTTTCCCCGGTAGTCATGCTTAAATCCATCCACATCCTCCCTGCCATCGCATGTCACTATGACTACGAGATATGGCAAATGGATGTGAAGATGGCATTCTTGAATGACCATCTTAGCGAAGACATCTATATGTCCCAACCGGAAGGCTTCATTGCTGAAGGCCTGGAACACATGGTTTGCAAGCTTAAGAAGTCTATTTATGGACTTAAGCAGGCATCGAGAGCATGGAACATTCGTTTTGATGATACCGTAAAGTCTTTTGGTTTTTTTCAAAACGAAGATGAACCATGCGTGTACAGGAAACTTAAAGGCATTAATGTGGTTTTTCATGTCCTCTATGTGGATGACATTCTACTCATTGGAAATGATGTAGGGACATTGTCATCTACAAAGGTTTGGTTGTCTAGTCAATTCAGTATGAAGGACTTGGGAGAAGCCAGCTACATTCTCGGGATTAGGCTTCATAGAAATAGGAAGCAGAGAATGTTTGGGTTATCCCAAGCGACATACATTGACAAGATGTTGGCCAAGTACAGCATGGACTCATGCAAGGGAGCTCTAATCCCTTGCAGACATGGGTTGTCATTTTCTTCGAAGGACTGTCCTAAGTCTCAAGAAGAAATGGACAGAATGAGTAGGATTCCCTACGCTTCGGCAGTGGGACGTCTCATGTACGCCATGCTATGTACTAGGCCAGATATTTGCTTTGCCGTAGGCTGAGTTAGCAGATATCAGTCAAACCTAGGGGAGGTTCATTGGCAAGTTGTAAAGCATATTCTCAAGTACCTCAAGGGAACGAGAGAGTATATGCTGGTTTACAGGGCTGATGATTTGGTTCCTACAGGATACACAGACTCAGACTTCCAGGCGGATAAGGATGAGAGAAAATCCACAAGTGGATATGTCTTCACATTGTCTGGAGGAGCAATTTCATGGAGAAGTATCAAGCAATCTTGTATTCCTGACTCAACCATAGAAGCTGAGTATATGGCAGCTTCGGTAGTGTCCAAGGAAGCAGTTTGGCTCCGGAAGTTCCTTTCAAAACTTGGAGTCGTACCACATATGGACAGGCCGATTGTGATGTATTGCGACAACATTAGAGTAGTATTGCAATCTAAGGAACCTCGGAACCACAAGAAGGGGAAACACATCGAGAGGAAGTACCACCTGATCCAGGATTTCATCCAGAGACGGGAAGTCATGGTGGAGCATATTACCTCAGAAAATAATCTAGCAAATCCATTCACGAAGCCTTTGGCTGAGAGAGTCTTCAAGAGACACTTAGACGCCATAGGGGTAGGCACCTATTGACTTACCTAGTCTTAGAGTGCAAGTGGGAGATTGTATGCCCTCTTAGACTAGGTTTCTGATGTAAAATCGAATAATTTAATAAAAGAATTTATTTTCAAAAATTATTTGTGAATTTATTTTTTGTTTGTGCACGATTTTCATTTGGAACAGACCCATTGTTTTTAAATAAGTGATCCATGTGAATAGTGGTCTTTCACAGTAAGGTATGGATCACGGGTTATTTAATACATAAACATTTGTTCTTAACCTATTGATGAGACTGGGAACCTCATCATGTTTAGGTTATTATGTTATGAATTCCAAATGGGGAATGGCTTACCTTTAGGCAGTGAGTAGTCCACTCACTTCATGACATAAGCGTATTTCGAATACGTAGAATAGGACCTGTAGCAGTGGTTTCTCAAAGTACTATATGGTAGAAACCTAGACTACTACCATTACAACGTGGACTAGTACTTTACGACTTAAGTATGAGTTGGTGGTCTGGTGAAGCTGGTAGCATATACTTTGATTTGCTAGAGTTGAGGTTCTATCGTAGGGCCAATGTACTTGCATGTTGGGTATGTGTGACTAGTTAGTTAAGACAGACTTATACAAGATAGTTTCTGCACTATATTACCCCTTGTGGTTGTCCGGATGGTATAAAATGTCCAGGGCCTTGGGAAACATGATTTGGATGTTTGCTTTAGGGTAGCTCCCATGGAAAGCGGAAACACTCCAGGAAGTCGTGGACCATTAGACTAGAAGCCTAAGGTTGGTAGATGTCATTTAGGGGGGTGTTAGTACAATTCTTCCTCTCTAAATATACGGCAATGTGTAGAGGGGTATTTTAGTCATTTCCCCTGTAGGTCGGAGACTTTGCGAATGCAGCATTGTCCTTGGGGTCCATATTTTCTTATGGTGATATTAGGAAATATTTAAAATGCAAAATACAGCAATTTATATAGCAGGGGTATTTTGGTCATTTTAGCAGCCAAGGCGATGTGTCTTTTTGGTTCTCGGAATAGCCCGTAAGTCCTAACTAATTTTGGGTTGAAGAATTGGTCTCATGTGAAGAGGATTTTATTTTATTTGATTTTATTTAATTTTATTCAGGAAGTCTAATTTATTATTAGGCTGAAGTAAAATAAATAAATAAATAAAATGGGAGTTGAGAGAAATTAATTATCTAGTTTAATTGGTTAAGTAATTATTCAGGGCCTAGGTCCAGTATGAATAATTAAGAAATTAACATGGGCTTAAACTAGGGGAAATAATTAATGTTTAAATTATTTATTGGGTTATTTATATAGGCTCAAGAAATAAAAAAATTAAAGATTAGTTATTATGGTTCATTTGGGCTTCTTAATTATTTATTGGATTGTTTATATAAGCCCAGGAAATAAATAATTAATGTTTATTATTTTGGGCATTTTGGGTCCAAAGAAAATAATAAATTTTTTTCTGGCCCAATAGCTTGGACCTTAGGGTTTTTTCCAGATACGGTCAAGAGGAGTTTAGGGTTAGGCCAAACTGATTCTCAGAATAACATCCGGGTGTTTTGAAATCCCGGGGATATGTTTATCAGATATTGAGAGAACTAGTTTAGGCTAACTTATAAACAACTCTTTCGAAAAGAAAAAACCCTAATTTTCCCTAGACACACAAGACTCACGTCTCTCTCTCTCTCTGGCAGCTCACATTTTTTTCCCTCTCCCTCCTCTGTGGTTTCTTCTTGTGCTTTGCTAATCAATAGCAAAAGAACCAAGGAGTTTTGAGACCGTTCCTCTACACCATAGTGTTCACCAACTAGAGGTTAGGCTAAGGAATATCCCGAGAGCTGGAGAGCTAAGCGTTAATGCTAACAAGGCGAAGTAGAAGGCTAGCAGGTGTTCAACCGGAAGCTCCTTCAAGTGTGCAAAGCGAGGCGATTCCAACCGTTCAATCTGTTCATACGCAACCTAGGAGGGTTAAGGAACACAAAGGTATGATCTTCACGCTTCTGCATGGCTTTTAAGGCCTGGTTTTATTCTTCTCTGTGAAATTTTTAACGTGACAGTGTATGCCCCTGTTTTCACGTTTCCATCATTTCTATGTTGAAAAAAAAAAACTTATGTTGCCTTTTGAGTAAAGTTTGTTATAAGGAACCCTTGTCCAAGCAATCAGACGTTGTGATATCCCACAATATTACAACCCACTACGTTATGGAAATATAGGGTGTTACATGGAATGTATAGTGGTTCGTTTTACCAAGATCTACATCCACTACCTTAAACTCACACTCAAGGATTTCCAACCAGATTTTATTTAGCTAACTTAATGGAATCAATCTGTACGAAATACAAGGGAGGATCACCACACTTAGTTTTTCAAAACCTTTCAATCAACCAACAAATCAAGGCTCACCCCAGATGGGTTTTACCCCACAACCTTGGTATACAAAAGAGATTGAAAATGAATAGAATAGTAAAGGTTCACTTCTTTGAGTAGATGTGCATAAAGAATAAGCACAAACACTTTTAGCTTTAAGACATAATTTGATTGCATTTTAAAGCACTTTGATAAAGGAGATTTTTGTTTTCTACAGAGCAAGAGTGTTTCTTAGAAGGATAGGGGAAAAATCTACAGTCAAATCTAGTTTAGAAGCCTTGTAGAGAGATATAAAGTAAAGTACCAACGGCTATAAAATGGCTATTTTTCACTGTTAGATTTACCCACGTTTTGGACTTATGTTTCGGACGAAGGTGCATCCAAAATATATGTCCAAAATGGCACTTTTTCAGGCAGAAATGATTTAACATTGTTCACAGGATTTTGGACGAACTTTTGGATGTAGAATCATCCAAACTACTCAATCCAAAATTTTGAGATATAAAAACTTTGAAATCTTTTTGTTTGTGTTCTTCAAGGTAGACATAAAATGAATCATAACATAAGGAGACATGGGAATTGATAAGAAATACCTTAATAATTGTGAAATCCCACCTAAAGCCAACTCTAGAGTAAGGGGGTCGGGATGCATATCAAATTATTTTTTCTTGAATATATATATTTTTGAATGATTTTATGTGCTTTAGAATTCTGATTGATAGGCTAAAAGGCTTAGTTATGCTCATTGAGCAAGAGGGTAAAATGGTAATTTTGCTTGAGGACAAAATAGGAAGATAGCATGGGGATTAAATAAGAAGAATATTTGGGTGAGAAAATAAGAACAAGAGTTGCTGTGGTTTAGTAGTTAGAGCTTTGGAATTAATCTCTAAGGTCTTGAGTTCAAATCCCATCATTTAAGACTTATCATGATTTATTATTATTATTATTATTATTATTATTATTATTATTATTATTATTATTATTATTATTATTATTATTATTATTATTTATTTAGAGTTGGATTTTCTTTTCTTCCATTCCATGAAAAAAAAAATAGGAGTGTTGTCCTAGAGGAGAAGTGAATGGAATGTCATAATTGTAGGATTTCTAAATTAATTAAATAGATTAAACGCAGCGGAAAATAGCATGAAATCCAAGCCATGGATCACGGGTTTGTAGTAGAAACGAGAAAAAGAGAAGATCACGCTTATTACCTCGTGAAGCCGGAATTTAAATTTTTCTTGTTCCAAGAACGCAGGCGTGATCCAGATCACAAAACCGGTTCACAGCAGCTCAACTGAAGTCCAAGAAAGAACTCCCTCTAATGATAATCCACACAAGGTCGAACGCTCACAATCTCACAATTTTATGCTAGTAGAATTTAGGAGGCTAGGGTTTGATTAATAAGAGAGAGACGGCTAGGGTTTGATCAAGAGAGAGGCAGAGAAATGGTTTCTCTATTGTTGCGTGAATAGTCTGTATCTCTTACCCTAAAGAAACCGTTTCCTTATAATTATAGATTTATAATTACCATAGATTGTAACTTAGTCCTTCAATGTCCAATTGTCAACAAATTGGTCCTTGAAGTTTACTTAATTACAATTAGGTCCCATGAATTATAACAAACTTATAATTCACCTATAAATACATTCCCTTCTCTTGATTAACCCCACAATATTATCAAATAATATATTTGAGCATTCAAACCTTTATTGTGTGTGACCCATTAGGTTTCCTGGTCTTATTGGTAGCATAATATGAATTAATTCTAACAGTATTAGAATTAATAATCCTTAATAAAATAAAGGATTAAATTTATTAATTCTCTAATTAATAAATCCATATTTAGCACATCAAGAGCGACATGTAGCAATGACTCTTGACCACCCAAAAGTCTAGAAAGCCAAGTGGCTTGACATGAACATTTCAATAGCAAATTATCAGTGCAATAAACTCCTTTCACCATACAATATCTCATTCGGTCTAGAGCATGGAATTAGTGCCAACTCCCTCCAAAATATTATTAATTCTGGCCCAAATATTTTAGTACTTGTTCAAGAAATCCATTACTCGATATGTGTATCAATTGGAACCATTTCCATGACATAGTCGCCTTGGCCAAGGACTTCATGAGTAATGATTTCTACAAGTGGCCTTGAGATATACTCTCCTACTATTAGGAGTGGTGAATCCTTTATTAACTTTCTCAACTACTTTCGTTTACTTTACGTTGTACCCAATATCCATCCCATAGGCAGTCCTAGATAAGACTCCAAAGATTAGAATCAAAGTACAACGCTCGTTAAACAAAGTACCTTGGAGATCTCAAGTCTAAGGACATTTGCACACTTGCTATAATGAGATTCTATCACTGGCATTAAATAGTTATCCAAGTGATTATCTCGTAGTTAGGTCATCCAATGAACTTGTTCCAAAACAAGCATCCACACGTTAATCTTGAGTATCCCAATACTCACGGATATGAGAACCACTGCGTGATCCAATCAAGAGATATAACATGTGCCAGTCTTGGCGTATTAATAATGTCCCATCTTATTAATACTATGGCTGGGGATTATTTAAGTACAAATACGGCATAGTGTAGTAGGAATCTCACATCATGATCTCTATCATGATTTCCTTAACACTATGTTGTACTAGGGACTTTATCTAACGGTTTGTATACATATTTAGATATAACAATCAATCTGAAAGATAAAAAATGCCTCTTATTAATTTAATATGCAATATACATGGTACACGTGATTGCCTCTAGAGCACAACACTAACAATAATCCCATCCTCTAGAGCACAACTAGAAGAATTCTTCGTCCCTCCATGACCTCTAGCTTGTCCTAACCTTTTAACCAATTAAGCTTGTTCAAAATTTATCCAAATCCATGTTTCAATTCCAGAAAATTCAGCAAGGATTATTGGTCTTTGAATTTTGAAAATGACTCTTAGAGGTTGGAGATTTGACTGAAAATAGGGAAGGAGTTAAGGAAGGTTCCAAAGAGAAATTAATCTCTATGGTTGAGCCTTCAAATTCCACTCCATAGTATTCATATCCTCTAGGAAAGAAATCTGATTTTTTTCCAGATTCTTGAACAACCTAACCTTTAAAAATATCAACAATCCATCTTAATCAAATGCTGCCAGAAAAATGGCCAATTGATTCAACTTGAAGACTAAAATTCTTGTGCAAAAACGGGACTGCACAAAACTATGCAAACCAGAAAAAAATCTGGGCAATTTCGCAGTATAGCAAGCCGAAATCAAAGTTGTTTCTTCTACCTTCAAACGAGTAAAATACCTCTGCTTTTCCTCCATAAATAAGGCTGGAAACCAGCCTTAAATGATCCATAAACACCTAAAAACCCTCTGCAAAATCGGCCAGAATATTGCAGGAAAAACTGCACAGGAAATTGTACAACAATTTGAACCATAAACAGAAAAAATCGAGCCATGTTCCTTTCAAGCCTTGGCCGAAATCACCCTCAAATCTCTGTAAGTTAACCCTTGTTCAGCCATGAACTGAACACCATTACCCCCCTCCACTTACCTTGCACAACTAAACTCCATAGCCACACCTCAAATTCCTCCTACAATCATTCCCATCAAACTTCAATTTGGATTTCAAAATTTCCAACATTTGCTCCATGAAAACACCCTTGGATTAGTCTTCATAACCAAAAAATTCTTCTGCTATTGACCTTAGAAATTTAGCCAGCCTTAAAGCTCCCTCAATCCTCATTCGTTATAGCAAAACACAAGCAATCCAGTCGGCCATTCATAGCTCCAAGAAATCTCCATCAATCAAATATCATTAACATATCTTTTACCTTAAAACACTCCTTAAATTTCTCCATTTGAATTTCAAATAACCAAAATTTTCTCTTCCTCCCTAAATTGAAAACAAAATCCCTGAACTCCCTCAATCATTCAGCCTGCCCACTGCAGAAAATTCGTCAAGCATTCCCCTCTAATC
This sequence comes from Voacanga thouarsii, assembly GCA_026120185.1. Lineage (NCBI taxonomy): Eukaryota > Viridiplantae > Streptophyta > Magnoliopsida > Gentianales > Apocynaceae > Voacanga > Voacanga thouarsii. The sequence continues at coordinate 710,966 of JANUWF010002238.1, read as the reverse complement.
TTTTCCATTTTCACCAAGAACGCACACTACCTTTCTTCAAGCCAAAGACCCCTCTAAACACCTCCAATCCCTCCCAAAAACTCCAGAACACACCTATATACTCCTTAGAGTCCATTTCTAGATTTTATAACATCAAATCTCAAAAATAAAAATTGACAATCGGATCAAAACTAGAAATTTCCTTGAAGTTTCAAGAACGTCATTAAGGTAACAAAGAACAACTTTTGTTCATCTTATTTCCTTCAACCATTAACATATCATACTAATACTCTCTCTCTCTCTCTCTCTCTCTCTCTCTCTCTCTCTCTCTCTCTCTCTCACACCCGAAATGGTTGCTACAACCATAGCTGTTTTATTTCTCCAGTCTTGGACAATTCAAGACTCTCAAGCGTGTGGATCTTCTTACATATGCATCGAGATAGTCATCAACCAAGTATTTCTCTCTAACCTTTCTTTTGATATCTGGATTCATATCTCTTAGATATTGATAGAGAGGATAGAATATGAATGGGGGATTGATCATATGCATATGTATGAAAGGGTTGAGATTGGAGCATGAAAATGATTGATCATGATTAAGCTTTGAGAAATTCCTTGAAAATCGATGTATGATCATCATGTTTTAAGAGATTATGAATGTTTAAACATGCTAAATGTTATGTCACTTTTGGTGAATATGATATTATGTTCTTATTTTTTTTTGAAGCCATGATTATGATTATGCTTAGTAGAGATTTAGCCATGTGATAGTAGGATGGATTTAAGCCTTGTTCACGAATAAGATAGTTTGTTAATTGATGCTAGAGTATGTGTTCATGACTCTTGTTAGCAATAGGAAAATTATGATCATGACCTTGTTGATCCTATGCTATTTTGATTAGCAAATTTTATTACCCTAATTAAAATTATTACTATGCTTTTTCCCCAAAGATTTTGAAATTCTTAGGAAGTTTTGGAAATGGAATATTCAATGAGGTAGTGATATTTTATTAGTCAAATAAATGATATCTTTTATTAAAAATAATATATGTGTATTTGTATATAATAATAATAAATAAAACATTTTATATAAATAATAATAAGTAAAATATTAATGACCTTATAGAATATTATTTATATTTATTTATTAATCAAAATTTAATAAAAGTTATTGATTATTAATTTTAATACATATTGATTATTAGTTAAGAGAGTAGTAATAATTTATTTTACTATTTAAGAATTACCATATTTTAATATCACCTAGGACTTAGGATTCTTCATTAGTTAAACCCTAGTTTATTTATTATTAACTATAAGTTACTAGTAATTATTTTACAAACCCTGGTTATTTTAACTTATCAAGCTAGACTTATTTTATAAAATCCTTTATCATTTAGCCTTAAAGCTTAGGACATTAGGGTCATGATTATAATAAGTTGAACTAGAATTATTTATGTAAGCGAATATAGCTTGAGTATAACCTTATGACTTGTGTTTACCCCAAGCAGGGTTAGGTCAGCTTTGGAAGATTTTTGAATTTGATCGAGCAAAGGATTAGGTAAGCTTCTGCATAAACTTATTTGAAGACAAAAGGTTCTATGGCAAGCCAAATGCGATGTGTATGGACACTAATTTTGTAAAGGCAATTAAGAATTATTTCCTTTTTATTTTAGTGAAACGAATCATTTGAAAAATTAAACAAGTAGTTTTGCACAAATACCAAACTCTTTCTAAAACCCAACTTTGACATGAATTTTAGAAACCCTTTATTGCTATTTCCAAATAAAGCAATGTATTATCAGTTTTCTCCCAAGTGGGACAATTAACGTTGAGTACTCAATAAGGGTAGACTACTAGGACTAGTCTTTGAAGGGTTAGGGTAAGTCTCTCAGTAGGTGGCCACCTCTGAGGGGTGAGTCCTTCCCAGATAGGATGCCAGTCCAGTAGGTCATGTCGGTCCGAGCTAGCAAGTTTCAGTTATGTAGACTGTATGTTTCCAGAGTGGACAACTGGTAAGTTTGGGTATAGAGAATGAGGAGTATCTCACCTGGTAGGCCGTACACCAACCTTTTGTCAGTCTGCACAAAGTGTGGCATTCTGATTGTTATATGGTCATGGGGCCCAACTTGTGGTAACCCATGGCTACCCGTTTGAGTGGTTGTATTTATTGTGCACATGTATGATTTGAAAAGCAAAATACCACGCTTTATTTCAACATTATTTCTTGCTTGCCAGTACTTTCTCTTATGCAATTTTTACAACATTCATACATGAACTGTTTTACCTGAAACACTCAAAGCACAGATGGGCTTACTGAGATTTTTATCTCATCACTTATTATACCATGTTTTCATGTCAATCCTACTGTGAAGATGAGTAGCTAGATTTGTTGCCTGCTTTGAAGACTTTATGTTATTTATCTTATGTGTTGTTTCGAGAGATAGTAGTAATCAATTTATTTTGGATTTGTAGTTGTATGTTTGGGTTGTAATAAGTTCAATTAAGGTTTTACTTTTATTTTCTTTTGTATGACCTAGTTATAAAGATCCCTTGTCCTTTGGATTGGACGACATCCCCGGCCCTGCTGGGCCTAGGTAGTGGGGTGTTACATGTGGTATCAGAGCCTAGGTTTTGGCAAATATTGAAAGTGTATGTTTAGTTTTATTAAGTTCAAGTCTTTTATATAACCTGTCTTATTTATGCTATAGGATGGTTAGAATGCTTAGAACTGCAAGGAAAGGGTAGCAATGGCATCTTCGCATCCCTATCTACCCCGAAAGACCTACCAGTACCTCAGTCTACACCTCAGCCTACACCACAACCAATTATTCCCTTGGATGATAGCAGTGAAGATGAGGTCTCGATCATTGAGCCACCCCTAATACCTGTGATAGACTTGGTTAAAAACAGTGAAGATGAGGAGATTGATATGGAATATGTTCCTCTCCCTTCTAGTCCCATAGTTGACTTGACAGCTGATAGTGATGATCCGGGGGAGATAGATTATGAATCTCCACCTATACCTTTCTTCATACCCCCACCCAACCAGGTTGAGATCGAGGAGAGTTCTACGTAACTCGGGAAAAACCCAATAGATGGGTTTGCAAATGAGGTTGGGATAGACTTTACTAAGAATCCTAGGAGATGTTTATATAAGGCCGAATTTGAAGACTCTGATGAGGACTAGAGAGGCTAAGTGCTGCTATGATTAGAATGTTTTATTTGCAGTTTTCCATAAACTCCTATGTCAGGGATTTCATTCCTGTTTACTACTTTAATTCCAAATTTATACAAATAAGAGTACTCAGAGTACTCTAAGGTTTGAATTTTAATTTTTTTTATGCAATTCTTTATACAAAAACTTGCATATGATTTTCTTCTACTTAAATCTGAATATGAATGCATGCTTAAATGAAATGTTTTAAAACTTGAATGCATAAACTCATTATTTGGGTATGGTTTAGAATGGCAACCAAACATCGTGTAGCCACATCAGGCAGAAAAGTTTCAGAAGTAGAACCGGTGACGCCGGAGGTTGAGATGACACAAATGTAGTCACCTAACCGGGGAAATAAGAGCGAGCCAGATTGGGAAATGGGATCAAAAGAACCTGTGTGAGTGACAATGGGGCAAGCATTCAGCAAGATAACCGAGATTCTTCAAACTTTGACTGAGCGGAGGAATCCAAGGGTAGAGGAGGAAGCTTCGGAGCGGTTTCTAAAATTCCAACCGCCCATCTTTTTTGGGAGAAGTCGAGTAGGATCAGAAAGCTGAACAATGGATAGAATAGATGGAAGACATCTTTGCTATGCTTCAGTACACTGAGAAGCGGATGGTGAAATTTGCTGCATTCTGATTGAGGGGCCCAACTCGGGCATAGTGGCAACGGGTTCAGGACAACTAGGAGATGATTTACCAAGACTGGATATTGGCCAATTTTGTTGAAGCATTCAGAATCGAATATATCCATCAGTGGATAGTTGAGAAGCGGGAAGATGAGTTTCAGAATCTCAAGCAGGGAGGTATGACGGTAGCTCAGTACAGTGAGAAGCGGATGGTGAAATTTGCTACATTCCGATTGAGGAGCCCAACTCAAGCATGGTGGTAACGGGTTCAGGACGATTGGGAGATGACTTACCATGACTGGACGTTGGCCAATTTTGTGGAAGCATTTTGAACCGAATATATCCCGCAGTGGATAGTTGAGAAGCGGGAAGATGAGTTTCAGAATCTCAAGCAGGGAGGTATGACGGTAGCTCAGTATGCAGCACGATTCACCCAATTGTCAAAGTACTGCAAAAGGCTAGTAGACATTGAGCAAAACAGGATAAGACAGTTTGTCAAGGGGCTAAGGCAGGAGTTGAGAAGGGCATTGGCACATTCTCCTCCAACGACCTACTTAGGAGCCGTGGATGCAGCCACCCGGATTGAAAATGAAGACCGTAGGAGAATGGCACCAAGACTTTTTCAGCCGCTAATACCACCACTGGGACCTTTTTAGAGGCAGCAATCCATCAAGAGCCCCACCAACCAGCAGTAGCAGAACTGAAGAAAGCAAGCTCGGACAGTACCGGTTGGTCCTACGCAAAATCTTTCGTTATGCCGATTATATGGAAAAAGGGGCCACACAGAGAAAAAATGTTGGTCCAGAGGAGGTGAACAGAAATGTTGCCACTATAGAGACCCGAACTATCTATGGAACGCCTACCCTAAACTTCTCCAAGTCGGGTAAGGAAATCCAGCTCAAATCCCGGGGGCAATCGAGCCAATGCCATGGGAACATTTGGGAGTGGAGCATAGAAGCCTCAGGTGAAAGCAAAAGTTTTTGCCCTCAACCGAGAGGAGATTGGAGCTAATGCAGCAGTGGCAGATGGTATGTTTACTATCTAAGGTCATTCCGTTAATGCATTGATAGACCATATATCTACCCATTCCTATTGAAACAAGAATTGTGCATATCATTTGTGAAACACCCAACTACCAAGGCCCAACAGGGTCCGAGATGTCGCCCCATCCTAAGGATAAGGGGTTTTTATAACTAGGTCACATAAATGAAAATAAAATAATACTTTAAAATTAAAACTTATTCCAACCCGATAAGTCAAAAGAAAACCAAAATAAATTGATCACTATCATTTCTCAAAGCAACATATAAATTAAATAACATAGAGTCTTCAAGAAGGCAACATTCTAGCTACTCTTCCCCATAGCAGGATTGCCCTGAAAACGTGGAATAAAAGGTGATGAGATAAAAATCTCAGTAAGTCTGTGTGTGCTTTGAGTGTTCAGGCTGCGAGCTGCAAAATTTCATAAGAGAAAATGCTGGCAAACAATAAATAAGGTTAACATAAAGAGTGGCATTTTCTTCTTTTCAAACCATACAAGTGCATAATATACTCAACCACTCACAAGGGCGGCCATAGGTTACCACACATGAGGCCCTATAACCATACAATGGTCAAAATGCCATACTTTGTGCAGACTGACAAAAAATAGGTGTACAACCTACCGGGTAAGATACTCCTCATTCTCTACACCCAAACAAACTGGTTGTCCATTCCAGCAACACACAATCCACATGACTGAAACTTGCTAGCTCGGACCGGCATGACTACATAGTATTGTCGCTTCTCCAAGTTGAGTTCATCTTATAGAGGTGGCCTCCTGCCAAAAGACTCGCTCTTACTCTTCCAAACTAGTACCACCAGCCTACCCTTATTGAGTACTCAACGTTGTTTATCCCACTTGGGAGAAAATTGATAAAACATTACTTTATTTGGAAATGGAAATCAAGGGTTTCTAAAGTTTGTGCCGAAGTTGGTTTTAAAAAGAGTTTAGTGTTTAAGTAAAACTACTTGTTGGATTTCAAATAATTTGTTTGACTGAAAAAAGAAAGTAAACAATCCGTAATTACCTTTACAAAATGAGTGTTCACACACTTCGCGTTTAGCTTTCCATAGTAATCTTTTGTCATCAAATAAGTTTTATGCTGGACCTTACGAAATCCCTTGCTTGAGCTAATTCAAAGATCTTCCAAAGTTGACCTAACCCCGCCTGGGGTAAGCACAAGTCATAATTAAACTCAAGCCAAATTTGCTTCCATAAATAATCCTAATTCAACTTACTACAATCATGACCCTAATAACCCAAACTTTAAGGCTAAATGATAAAAATGATTTTATAAAATAAATCTAGCTTGATAATAAAATAACTAGGGATTGTGAAATAATTACTAATAAATTGTAGGTATAAATTTTTGTTATTAATAAATAAACTAGAGTTTATTTGATGAAAGGTCCTAAGTCCTAGATGATATTATTAAAATAATAAATTATTACTATTCTCTTAATTAATAATTAATAGTTAGAGAATAATTGATAAATAAATTAATAATAAGTAAATTTTAATATACTTTAATTAAAAGATAATAAATAAATTTTATTAGTATTTATAAATATATGACTTATAAGATTAATATTTTTCCTATTATGATTATTTATATAAAAGGCTTTATTTAATATTATTATTATATTTAATATTTATACGTTTTATTTTTAATAAAAGACATCATGCATTTGGCTAAAATATCATTATTTCATATATCAATCAAATTCCAAATCTTTCTAGGGTTTTCGAAATCATTAGAAGAAAATATAGCATTAATTTTTATTAATGTAATAAAATTGGCTAACTTAAATAGTTTAGGATCAACAAGGTCATGATCATAATTCTCCTATTGCTAACCATAGTCATGAACATAAATTCTAACACCAATCAACAAACCATTCAATTCATGAATAAAAGCATAGATCTATATCTGCCATCACATGATCCGAACTTTGCTAAACATAATCATATTCATGGCTTCAACAAGAATACAAGAACATAAAACCCTAATCACCAAAGGTGACATAATATCTATAATGCTTAATCACTTATACTAAGTCACGACATGAAGAGCATGCAACAAACCCCAAAACATCATAAAACTCAACCAAGACAAATTATCCTCATACTTCAATCGCAACTCCATCATATAAACACATACTAAATCTCTAATCATATTCCATCCTTTTCCAACAATATCCAAAAGACATGATTTTAGAATTAAGGAGAGGATTAAAGAGATAAAATCAATTGATGACTACCTTGATGAAGTCTCAAGAAAGTCCACATGCTTGGAAGGCTTGATCCGACCAAGAAGGAAGAAGAGAAAATGGCCATGGTTGAAACAACCATTTTGGCCCAGAGAGAGAGAGAGAGAGGAATGAAAATAGAAGGAGAAAGTGAGAAAGTACTAGTATATTTCAATAAAGATCAAAGAGGAAGGAAGATGAACATAATCGTTCATGATTACCTTGAGAGAGTTCTTGAGTCTTCAAGAAAAATTCTAGTATTTGATCAAAAAGTACAATCTTGTTTTCAGCGTTTGATGTTATAAATTATAGAAATGGATTCTAGAGGGTGAGTAGACATGATTTGGAGTTTTTGGGAGAGATTGAAAGTGTTTAGAGTGGTCTTAGGCTTGGAGAATGGTGGTGTGTGTCCTTAGTGTTCTTGGTGTTTTTTAGAGAAATTGAAAGAATGGAGGAAAGGATGGATGAAATCTGTTGAGTGGCGTTGGTTGAATGGATTGGAGAATCCTTGTGATTGAATTTTCAGATTAGGGAAAAGAAGGAAAGCTGGTTTTTTGAAATTCAAAAGAAGTAATTTAGGGAGTGAATTAAGGTAAAAAATATGGTAAGAATAGCTTGGTTGATGGAGGTCCTTGGAGCTGCTATGGCTGGCTGGAATTAGCTGAGGTTTTGCTGAGATGAATAAGGTTGAAGAACCTATAGGCTAGCTGAAATTTTGTGTGTTATGGTGGAGGAAATTTCTGGTTGGTTGAGGCTTAAACCATGGAAGTTCCATGGAGTAATTTGTTGAATTTTTCAATTCTAATTGAAGGCTTGATTGTAGTGATTGAAGGAGTAATTTAAGGAGTGGCTATGGATCTCTTTTCATGCAAATCAATGGAGGAGGTGATGAATTTTAGTCCATGTCTGACTAAGGTTGGTTTTACAGAAAAATGGGAGTGTGTTTCAGATAGGGTTGAAGAGGGAACAAGGCTGGAATTTCTTGTTGTTCATTCAAGAGGTTCGCTGGAATTTTTGTGCACATTTTTTGCAATGTTCCAGCAGACTTGCAAAAGGTTTGAAGGGGTATTAGAGGGTACTATAAGGCTGGTTTCCAGCCTTCTTTATGGAGGAAAGGTAGAGGTAAAATACTGGTTTGAAGGCTAGAAGGAACAGCTCGGTTTTTGGCCTACTAAGCTGCGAAACTTGTCCAAAAATTTTCCTGGTTTGCTTTTCTGCAGTCCGATTTTTGGCCAAAGATTTCACCCTTCAAGCTGAACAATTTGGCTATTTTTCTGGAAGCATTTGAGTGAGAAAAATGGCTGAAGTTTTTGAAAGTTGAGCTGACCAAGAAGCTGGAAAATTTTCTAGATTGCTACATGAAGAAGATGAATACTTATAGGGTGGAGTTTGAAGGTTCAACCATGTAGATTAATTCCCTTGGGAACCTTCCATAACTCCTTCCCTATTTTCAGTCAAAATTCCATCCTCCAAGAGGCATTTTTGAAACTCCCAAATCACAGAACCTTGCTGGAATTTTCCAGAAATAAAAATGGCTTAGATAAATTCAACAACTTAATTGATAAAGAATTAAGGTAAGCTAGAGAGCAAAAAGGGCATGAATCCCTTAAAAATTTTTGTAGGGCGCAAGAGTAGGATTAAGACATTCCCTTCAAGCCTCCCTTAGGACAACACTCCTACTTCTACTCATGGCATGCAAGGGCCGAAAATATCGCACCCTATAAAAATAAAATTTAATCATGATAAACTTAATTGGTGGAATTTGATCCCAAGACCTTAGAGATTAATTCCAAAGCTCTAACCACTAAACCACAACAACTCTTGTTCTTATTTTCTCTCTCAAATATTTTTCCTATTTAATCCTCAAGCTATCTCCCAATTTTCTCTTCAAGCAAATTGAGCCTTCAAGACTATAAATCACAAATCCAAAGCACATAAAATCATTCAAAAACATATTTATGCATGCAAGAAAATATGATATGAATCCCGACCCCCTTACTATAGGGTTGGTTTTAGATTGGGTTTCATAATTTGGGCTGGGATTGTGTAGAATTACCTTTTACTTTGATGGTGAGCACGCATTTGGGTAAGATGGTGCAAGCAGATCCGTATGTGCAAAATTGTAAAATTGAGGTGCAAAGAGAAAGCTTGGAGGGGGATTTGATAGTCTTGGCTATTGATGATTATGATTTGATATTGGGAATAGATTGGCTAGTTAAGCATGGAGCAAGAATAGACTATAAGAATAAGACGGTTCAATTTATCAGACCAGGATGTGATGTGTTGGAGTTTAATGGCAGGTGGGTAAAGGAATTGAAGTTTTTAATAGCTGGGGCTAAAGCCTGGAAATTGTTGAAGCAAGGATGTCAAGGATATTTGGCTTATGTGATAAACAAGACAAAGGAACAGTGCACTCTAGAGGATACCGAGGTGGTGAAGGATTTTCCTGACATGTTCCCTGCGGAACTCACTTCTTTACCTCCCAACCGAGAAATTGAGTTCACCGTTGATCTATTTCCAGAAGCAGAACCAGTGTCCTGAACTCTGTATCGAATGGCACTGACTGAGCTGAAGGAATTGAAAGGGCAGCTAGAAGAGTTAGTGAGGCAAGGCTACATCAGACCTAGCACATCACCCTGGGAAGCACCTGTGCTATTTGTGAAGAAGGACGGGACTCTGAGAATGTGTATCAACTACCGGTGCTTGAACAACCTGATGATCAAGAATAAGTATTCCCTATAGCCGATTGACGAGCTGTTTGACTAGTTGCAAGGATCTAGTTGTTACTCCAAACTGGATTTGAGACAAGGATACTATCAAGTGAGGATAAAAGAGGAGGATATCCCTAAGACAGTCTTGAACATAAGAATGGTCACTATGAGTTTGTGGTAATGCCATTCGGGGTAACCAATGCACCTACGTTATTTATTGATTTGATGCATCAAGTGTTCCAACCCTACTTGGACAAGTTCGTGGTCGTTTTCATTGAAGACATACTTATGCGTATGGATTTGGGTATAAAAATCACATAAATAATAAGCACATTCCCAATCAAGTTTACATTAAAACATTAAACCGCAATTACACATATGAGCAAGTATACTCATCATTAACATAGCATATGGTTCAAACGAGTGTTGATCCTCAAGGAACAAGTATGCATTAATCCCTTTTCTTTCATTGTTTAACCGACTCAATAAAATGAAAATTTGAAATAAAATAAATAAAATAAATAAAAATAAAAAAATATACAGGTTAAGGATGGTGAATTATGTATCTCAAACCATTGTTTAGATAACTTTGATCTTAAAGTATCCAACCTTTATCATAACTAATTATTCTCTTGGCATCATGAAGGATTAAAGTAGCCTAACTTCTATCCCAATTCATGAAATCACTTTCTTCTAGATAAATTAGCATCACATACTCTGTCTCAACTAATTCACCTAAAAGATGCATTAAACACAATCCTTAATTAAATTTCCATACTCTGGCAAACTTAAAACATGAAATTAACCAATGAATCCATACTCTGGTAGACATCAATTAACCTTTAATTACCTTGTTCTTAGCAATTAACCCCTTTCCCAAGCAAGTTATGAGACAACAATTATGAAACTATCGAATTGAAACCACCACTAACCCCTTTCCTAAGTAAGTTAATGGAAAGAAACAACCAAATAGTCTCGTGATTAGGCCAGGTAATTAAATACCTAGAAAATAATCAATTAATCAAATGATCAAACAACTCTAAAAACCATGAGTATCTAAAATAATGTCGAATTACACTAAAACAATTAACATATCATTGTTTAAGAAAAAGAAATCAAAGTAAAAGAAAGCACTCATAGACAAGCCTCCTTCTTCTTCCTTTGAAGACCTTCTTGCACAACCCTCCTTGAATTGAAGAATTCCTTCTTTGATTTGAGTGATTTTCTATGATGATCAATGAATTCTCTCATTTTTCCTTGTGTTTTCCATCTATTTATAGGCTTGGGAAATGCCCAAATTCGTTGGTGTAATGTTTTGGGCTGAGTAGAAGTAGGAAAGCACTAAAACTCCACAAATTATCAAAAACTGCGTAGAAAAATGAAAGATCCGCCTTTTCCTTAGAGCACAGCCGGCTCCGCCTTGGCTACTGGAACTGTTGTCGGTTGTTTTCTGGTTCACTACTCGTTCGCCGATCTTTTGAATTCCGCACAATGTATTCCAAAATGCAGCCAGCGCCACCTTGGCTACTGGAGTCGGCACCGGATCCACTCTGTTTCACTCTATTTTGACAAATTTTTGTTGCCTCAAAGTTTGTGTCAACAGTGTATGGCCGACACCAGTTCTTCTCTCTTGGCCGGCGCCACCTCTATTCTATTTTATGACATTTTTTCTTCATTTTACCCCAAAAATCTATAATAATGAACAAAATACCTTTCCAAGGGTAAAATCACAAATATGAAGGAATATGACTAATTATTGAATGAAATGTATTACAAAAGAACCTCAAATAACTATGAAAAGTATGGCTAATTTAGCCCCTATCATATTCCCCCACACTTAGCTCTTTTCTTGTCCTCAAGCAAAGTATCAAGAACAAGTAGGAAATCACAAGGTTTCATCAAATCACTCAATCATTTTCAAAACAATTTCTCTAATGCTTTCTTCATTCAATAGCATAAAACACATGCTACTACATCTTTCACAACAAATGCAAGACTTGTGTAAATGATATATGACTTAGTAGAACCATCTCCGGACTTAACAATATTCTCAAACCATTAGAAAGAATTTAGTTCACAAAGAATATGCATTTCATAGGCTTACTTTTCATACACTCTCTCCACTAATCCGAAACATATCGTGATTCTACTTAGATCAAGTAGGACTCTTAAGCTTGTAATGTAATGCTAAAGGCTTGTAATGTAGCTTATCAAACGAAGGATATCGGAGAATCAAATATAAAAGAACTGAGAGTTCACGAGAAATGGATAAACAAAATGAATCAATGATTTCCAAACTCTTCTTGCTTTCCTATTCCAAAAATCAATCAAACCATAACGTTATTCAGCAATTACAACTCAACTCAAGCAAATCCTGCATTTTTTTCTTTTTCCTTTCTTTTTTCATCAACTCTTCTCTATTTCTTTCACAAGATCACTCAAATCTCTAGCAATGGTGTCAAAGCCTTAACTTTTACAACTCAATCACCATTCCTCTTGTGATTTTTCTTCTCTCTTTTTCCTTAAAATTTTCTTTTCTTTCACTGCTCTTTTGTGTTTTACTGCTGCTGTTCTTTTCTTTCTCACTTTTTTTTTTCTTTTTCCCTTATTCCTAACAACTTTTTGTTTTTCTTTTCTTCTTTTCAATTCCTCTTTTCTCTTCTTTTTCTTGCTCACCACAACTACATGACTGAAAGTAACAAGTCATGATATTTTTCAAGTATTCTTTCTCAACATGCTCCTACATATACTTTTATCCATCAAGAGCATAAAGATTTGGAAAATTATTCAAACTCTCAGAAACAAGCAATGGACAAAGTAATATAGCAAGTTTTAAAGAAAGAAATCAACAATTTAGGCTCAAAATAGGCACTAAGGGTAATATAACAATAGGTAGGCTTGAAAAGCTCAAACTATCCAAAGAAGGCCTAATACCATCATCCCTAAGTTAAATCATGATTGTTTTTCTTATTTCTCCTCGAGAGGTATTCAAATAAGTTCTAGAATGCTCTATGAATTTTAGTAGAAAACAGGTTTAAGAATAATGCAAAGCATTTGATCAAGACCTACTTCGTCCAAATGAGAGCAAAACGTCATGCATAAGCCATAAATGATCTAGAACATATGCTTTATAATTCATCACAAAGATAGCACTAAAAATATAACTTGAAATTTCAAAGAAAATTAGAAATTTTTTTTTAAAAATTTTGCTCAAAATGTTTCCAAGAAGGCTAAAGTATATGCATAGAAGAATTGTCAATCAAATCGCTCCCGCACACTTAAACTGGACAATGTCCTCAATGACCAAATAAATATAACAAGGAATAAACCATACCATGGGACCAAAAATATAAAGGAGGAGAGAAAAGAAAAAAAAAACTCCCATTCAATATGCAATGTGCTGTACAAGAGCTGAATGATTGAAGAACGAGGCATTAGCAAAGTACCTAAAAAGAAAAATACAAAAGTGCACACCAAAGCATAAAAACTAAAAAAGAAAATAAAGCCAAAGCAAAAGAGAAAAAATAGTACACAAAAGAAAAAGATAAAAAACTACTAAAAAAAAAACATTAAAAGAGAAAGGAAAAACAAGAGGGATATAGAATTATTGGACAAGCATCATCAGTCCTCCACATTATCATCATCCTCATCAACATCAACTGGGGTAGAAGTTCCCTCACCATCATGTGGCCAAGAAGAATGCTACCTCAATTCGGCCAAGTGCTGCTCCATAGTAGCTTGCCGTCTCGCCATGTCATCCATAGTACCCTGCAAGCGTAGGAGCACCTCCATTTGCTGGTCTAGGTGTCCCAGCACGGTAGTCTCAAAGTCAGTCTGGAGTTGGGACTGAGAACCGCTAGCTCGTGCATGTGCCAATGGCGGTGGGTGCTCCTCCTCCACTATGGATGGCCTTACCTGACCGGGATGTCTAACCTCAAAGGGAGTTAGCCATTTTTTCAATTCTGGGTTGTACTTGTACCCACAACTTGCCAACATTTGTTCTATCACCATATCATACTTAGTAGTAGCCTCCATCAGTTCTCCCTCAAGACTAACACTAAAGTCTTTCAGAATTTTCATTATAACTAAGGGGAAAACGAAGGATTTTGTAGAGAGACGGTGATGAACAACATCCCTAATAGATTGGATGATCAAGAGTGCAAGAGGGATAGGCAGTGTATTCATCATCTGATGCAAAATATAAGTGTCAATAAGTCGGGTCTCATTGAAACCACTAGCACATAGTATAACATTGAACCAAAACAAATAGACTAGAGCTCTAAAGTTGGTAGCAAGATCATTGTTTGAATAGAAACTATTGGCTTGAAAGGCATTTTGCTTATACAACCCTACCACGGCTCTAGTCTCGCTAACATTCCAATTCTGGTCAGAAAGAATTTCTTGATTATTCACATCTATCACTTGCCAAGAATCATCGACAAATACATGGAGGAGGTTAGCCAATTGATTTTGGGTTATGACAATGGGGATTCCTTTCACTCTCGTTTCAATATGGGGAAGCTGTTTATTGCCCTTATCAACCATATATAGCATAAAATTTCGTGATGAGCACTGGACAATACTTCCATTCCAGTTGTACTATCGAGCCCCATCCTAACCTTCTAAACATCATTCCCAATTTAAGTGCACGATCTAGGGTGGGTGAGAAAGTACGCTCGACAATGATTTTATTAGATGCTCTCCTATTGTACCATTCCTCATAAGATGCATCTATAAACTCAGTAGGTCTAAAGAAAAAGGATCAACATATGAAGGGATTGAGGAAAAGGAAGCCCTTGCCCTTTTAGAAGAATGACCCCTTGCTCTAGACATATTATCAAGGAGTGGCGAAATTAGGAAGAGAAAACAATTGAGCTCAAAGACTTACACGGGGCCAACTACCCTGTACAAACACACTCCTCAAATCTCACTCAACCCTCAACCAATCTCACAACCAGATAACCCAAACTCCTTCAATATATATCACACTCCAACCAACAATCAATTCAATCACCTCCAATCAATTCAACACAACCTGCAACAATACATGTAATGTTCCCTGTGAGGGACGGGAAAAACAGAGGCATGCACTCACGGGAAAAAACCAAAGAAAAAAATCGCAAGCCTTAAAGGCCACACGGAAGCGTAAAGATCATACATTTGCGTGCTTTAAACCTACTACGTTGAGTAGGAGTGGATTGAACGACAGGAATCGCTTCGCCTTGCCCACTTGAAGAAGCTTCCGGTTGAAAACCCACTAGCCTCCTACTTCGCCTTGTTTGCATGAATGCCAAGCCTTTCAGCTCTCAGAATATGCCACAACCCAACCTCTAGTCAGTGAACACAACGGAGAAGAAGAACGGTCTCAAATCTTCTTGGTTCTCTTGCTATTGGTTAGCAAAGCTCCAAAAAGAAGATACAAAGGATGAAGAGACGCGAGAGAGAAAGAGCTACATGAGACACTGTTTGTTAGGGAGATTAGGGTTTTTCTTCTACCAGAGACTTGTTTATTGGTCAGCCAAAACTAGGTCTCTCATTATCTGATAAACATATCCCTGGGATATCATATTTCAAAACACCCGGATGTTATCCTGAGAATAAGTTTGGCTTAACCCTAAAGTCTTCTTAACCGTATCCGGAAAAAAACCATACGGTCTAAGCTATTGGGCAAAAATAATATTTATTATTTTTCTTGGACCGAAAATGCCCAAAATATATTAATTATTTATTTCCTTGGCCTATATAAATAACCCAATAAATAATTAAACATTAATTATTTCCCCTAGTTTAAGCTCAGGTTAATTTCCTAATTATTCATACTGGACCTAGGCCCTGAATAATTATTTAACCAATTAAACTAGAAAATTAATTTCTCTCAACTCCTATTTTATTTTCTTTATTTATTTTATTCTAGTCTAATAATAAATTAGACATCCTGAATAAAATCAAATAAAATAAAATCCTCTTGAACTGAGACCAATTTCTCAACCCAAAATTAGTTAGGACTTACGCGCTATTCCGAGGACCAAAAAGACACATCGCCTTGGATACTAAAATGACCAAAATACCCCTGCTATATAAATAGCTGTGTTTGTCATTTTAAGTATTTCCTAATATTACCATAAGGAAATATTGACCTGAAGAACAATGCTGCATTAGCAAAGTCTCCGACCAACAGGTGAAATGACTAAAATACCCCTCTACACATCACTGTACATTTAGAGAGGAAGAAGTGTACTAACACCCCTCTAAATGACATCTACCATCCTTAGGCTTCTAGTCCAATGATCCATGACTTCCTAGAGTGTTTTTGTTTTCCAAGTGAGCTACCCTAAAGCAAACATCCAAGTCATATTTCCTAGGGCCCTGGACATTTTAGACCATTCGGACAACCACAAGGGGAGATATAGTGTAGAAACTATCTTGTACAAATTTGTCTTCACTAACTAGTTACATATACCCAATACACAAGTATATTGATTCTACTATAGAACCTCAACTATAGCAAATCAAAGCATATGCTTCTAGCTTTGTCAGGCCACCAACTTATACTCAAGTCGTAGAGTACTGGTCCACGCTGAGCGGTAGTAGTCTAGGTTTCTATCATATAGTACTTTTAGAAACCACTTCTACAAGTCTTGTCCTACGTATTCGAAGTACGCTTATGTCATGAAGTGAGTGGACTACTCACTGGCTAAAGGTAAGTCATTCACTATTTGGAATTCATAACATAATAACCTAAACATGATAAGATTCCCAGTCTCATCAATAGGTTAAGAACAATTGTTTATGTGTTAAATAACCTGTGATCCATACCTTACAGTGAAAGACCACCATTCACATGGACCACTTATTTAAACACAATGGGTTTGTTCCAAACAAAAATTGTGCATAAATAAAAATGATATTCACAAACAATTTCTGAAAATAAATTCTTTTATTAAAATATTCGATTTTACATCAGAAACCTAGTCTAAAAGGGCATACAATCCAACAATCTCCGACTTGCACTCTAAGACGAGGTAAGTCCATAGGTGCCCACCCCTATGGCATCTAAGTGTCTCTTGAAGACTCTCTCAGCCAAAGGCTTGGTGAATGGATCTGCTAGATTATTTTTTGAGGTAATATGTTCCACCACGACTTCGCGTCTTTGGATGAAATCCCGGATCAGGTGGTACTTCCTCTCGATGTGTTTTCCCTTCTTTTGGTTCCAAGGCTCCTTAGATTGCGATACTGCTCTAGTGTTGTCGCAAAATACATCACAATCGGCCTGTCGTTATATGGTACGACTCCATGTTCTAAAAGGAACTTTCAGAGCCAAACTACTTCTTTGGATGCCTTCGAAGCTGCCACATACTCACCTTCCATGGTTGAGTCAGCAATACAAGACTGCTTAATACTCCTTCATGAAATTGCTCCTCCAGACAAGGTGAAGACATATCCACTAGTGGATTTTCTCTTATCCTTATCCGCATGGAAGTCTGAGTCCGTGTATCCTGTAGGAACCAAATCATCAGCCCTGTAAACCAGCATATAATCTCTCGTTCCCTTGAGGTACTTAAGAATATGCTTTACAGCTTATCAATGAACCTCCACTGGGTTTGACTGATATCTGCTAACTAAGCCCACGACAAAGCAGATATCTGGCCTAGTACATAGCATGGCATACATGAGACTTCCTACAGTCGAAGCGTAGGGAATCCTACTCATTCTATCTTTTTCTTCTTGAGACTTAGGACAGTCCTTCGAAGAAAATGACAACCCATATCTGCAAGGGATTAGAGCTCCCTTGCATGAGTCCATGCTGTACTTAGCCAGCATCTTGTCAGTGTATGTTGCTTAGGATAACCCTAACATTCTCTACTTCCTATTTCTAAGAAGCCTAATCCCGAGAATGTAGATGGTTTTTCCCAAGTCCTTCATACTGAATTGACTAGACATCCAAACCTTTGTAGATGATAATGTCCCTACATCATTTCTAATGAGTAGAATGTCATCCACATACAGGACAAGAAAAACCACATTAATGCCTTCAAGTTTCCTGTACACGCATAGTTCATCTTCGTTTTGAATAAAACCATAAGACTTTACCGTCTCATCAAAACGAATGTTCCATGCTCTTGGTGCCTGCTTAAGTCCATAAATGGACTTCTTAAGCTTTCAAACCATATGTTTCTGGCCTTCAGCAATGAAGCCTTCTGATTGGGACATATAGATGTTTTCGCTAAGATAGCTATTTAAGAATGGCGTCTTGAGATCCATTTACCATATCTCGTAGTCATAGTGACATGCGATGGCAAGGAGGATACGGATGTATTTAAGCATGGCTACCGCGTAACACCCCGAAAAACCTAGGCCCGCCAGGGCCGGGGATGTCGCCCCGTCCAAAGGACAAGGGGTCATTATAACTAGGTCACAAATAAAAATTGCTGAAATATATAATACTCAAGCTAAAAGAATTTATTACAACCCAAAAATAAATACTTCCAAAGTACATCCATGAAATTCCAAAACAAAACTCATAATTAAAATCATCCACACTCGTCTCCTAAAGCAGTACATGAAATCAAAAACACATTCTCTTCCAAGGTAGCTACTCACCCACAACAGGATCAACCTGAAATCATGATAAAATGTGGTGAGACAAAAATCTCAGTAAGTCCGTGTGTGCTCTGAGTGTTTAGCAGAAACAGTTCGTGGATGCAAAGTGTGAAATCTTTATAAGAGAAACATTGGCAAGCAATAAACATCAGTCAAAAGTAAGAGTGGTGCTTTGGCTCTTCTAGCCATTCATCAGTAATGAAATCAACCACTCGAAAGAAAGGGATATGGGTTACCACACTTTGGGCCCCATAACCGATCAGAATGCCTAACACGTTGTGCAGACTTACAAAAGTAGGTGATCGGCCTACTGGGTAAGATACTCCTCCTTCTCTATACCCAAACAACCACCGGGTGTCCATTCCGGTAAGAACACAGTCACTTCACTGAAACAAAATAAAATGCTAGCTCAAACCGGCACGACTCACCCCTCAGAGGTGGCCACCTACTGAGAGACTCACCCTAACCCTTCAAAGACTAGTCCTAGTTGTCTACCCTTATTGAGTACTCAACGACACTCCCCACTTGGGATAAAATGAACAAAGCATTGTTCTTCATGAAAATAACAATTTGCGAGAAATTAGTTTTAGAAAGAGTTTCGAGTTTGGAAAAATCTGCTCATTAACATTGGAATAATTCCAGCATTGGAAATAAAAATGAATTCAACCCTCAATTGCCTTCAAATAAACGAGTGTCCATACACTCCATATTTAGCTTGCCATAAGAAAACATTTCACATCAACAGGTTTTATGCAGGAGCTTACCTGGTTCTTGCTCACAACAATAAGATCTCGTATAGATGACCAACCCCACATGGGCAAATACAAATCTTAATCAGATTCAAGCCACAATCCACTTCCTCAATTTTAAATCAACTCAATTCACTACTACCATGATCCTAGTATCCCAAGCTTTAAGGCAAAACAATAATTGAATAGGTTTATAAGCTTAGTTTAATTTGTTATTTAAAATAATTAATGGATTAGGAAATAAACTCTAATAAGTTGAAAGTTTAAACCTTGTTAAGGAAAATTTAGAGTTTATTTGATCAAGAGCCATAGGTGGTACTAGATAAAATAGTGATTTAATGGTAGCTTAGTTGTTAGAAAATAATTGATAGCTAAAACTAATTAAGATTAAATTTAATAAGTCTTTCTTGGAAAATAATAAGTAAATCCTTAAGGGTTTTGATCTAGTAAATATTTTATTAAGTATAAATCTTTTTCATAAGGGCTTTAATTAATTTTCTTTTTTCTTTTTTTAACTAATATTTATTTATTTTATTTTCTAGAAAAATCATTATTTATTTTACTAAAATATCCTTTACATATATTATAATTCCAAATCTACCCTTCCTAGGGTTTTCGAAATTCTTTAGCAAAAATTATTAGTAAATATTTTATTCATGAAATAAAATTTGCTCGGGGACAACTAGATCATGATCAAGATTCCATGGTCAACCATAATCAATAACATACTCAATCCTTCAATTCATCAAATCATCCAAGTCTTGCACATATGCATAGATCTAAATTTATTATTACATGATTTAACCTCTACTAGCATAAACATGATCATGGCTTCAAAATCTAATCATGCATATAAATCCTATTCACCCATGGTGACATAATCTCTAGCATGCTTCATCACAAATACTACCTATGACATGCATCAAATCTCAACTCATCATTAAATCCACCAATATAATCCTTCCATGCATAAATCCTATCTCCATCTCAATCATACATATACTCATGCTTCAATCAATAACATCACATACACAACCCCATCACCATTCATCAACTTAGAGACATGATTCTAAATTTTAAAAAGATGATTGAAGGTACTTACTTGATTGATGAAGACTTGAAGGAGTTTAGAGAAGATCTCAACTCCTAGATGGCTACTCTTGTTCAAGAAGGGTGGCGAAAGCATGGTCATGGAACAAGAGACCATTCGGTCAAGGGAGGAATTTTTGGTCCATGAGAGAGAGAGAGAGAGAGAGAGAGAGAGAGAGAGAGAGAGAGAGAGAGAAAGAAGAAGAGATCATTAGCATGCTTATTCATATAGATTTTCATTATAGATTAAGTTTGAAGAGGATGAAGTTGTTAGAATATGTTTACCTTGAAGATGTTCTTGTCCAGAAATTTTTGCTTTGATCCAAAGTAGCAAGATGTTTGGAGGAGTTTGATGTTAATATTGGTGTTGATGGATTCACAGCAATAAGTAGACTAAATCTGGAGATTTTCGTGAGGGTTTGAGGTGGTTTGGAGGGTTGTTAGGTGTAGAGAAGAAGTAGGTGTTCTTGGTGTAGTGTGTTCTTGTTGCTTGAAGAAAATCGAGAGAGAGAGGAAGAGTTTGTGCAGCTGCCGATTTTTCTGAGGGAATAGGTCTAGCTGAATTCTAGTAGGGTTTAGGGAGTTGATTCTCTGATTTGGACGGGAAAAGAAAAGGTTAGTTGTTACAATCCTTTAAGAATATTTTTAGGAAGTGAATTTGGAAAGTAGATATCCTAAGAATATCTTGATTTTTCTGGACAGCTTTGAAGTCTGCCATGGCTGATTGTTTGGACAGAATTTCGTGGGATTAATGCTGACTTATGGAGGCTTATGGTGGCTGAAAGTAGGGTGTACAATGATGAAGAAGAAGTCTGGTCCATTGAGCAAAATATTATGGAAGGTTGCTAAATAAGATGACTGAAATTTTGGAAACCAATCAAGCTTAATTGCAGGAATTTTGTAGAGAGATTTTCGGACAGCCATTGATGGAATTTCGTGCAGAAGTTCAAGGGGCCCAATGGAGCTCTATTGGGGAAGGTTTAAGGAAGGTTTTTTCAGAAGTAGCTTGGTGTTTCAGTTGGAAGAAGAAGAGAAAACGAGCTGGACAAAAATCTGCACAGGAATTTTCGCTGTACAGTGAATTTCCTGGCAGATTTTCGTCTGCTACTTCTATGCTGTTTTGCAGCGAGTTTTGAAGGGGATTTCAGGGGTATTCAAGGCTGGTTTCCAGCCTTATTTATGGAGGAAAACATGGCTAAGGTTCTGTACAAATTCTGTAAGAAAATAGCTTGGTTTTCAGCTCTCAAAACCAATTTTCGTACAGGAATTTTTCCTGCTTTGCTCCAGTTTGTGCAGTCCGAATTTGGGCAAGAAACTTTCAGATTTCAACTGATCCTAAAGACCATTTTTCTGGTAGCATTTGGGAGGAAATGTTAGATAGAATTTTCGACCTTTTGAAGGCACAACATGCTGGAAAATTTCAGCTCATTTCATGAAGATAGATGAACTAAGTTAGAGGAAGAATTTCAGCAAGCTTTCAAGAATGATTTTCCTCTTGAATCTTCCCACAAATCATTTACATTTTCCAAACCATGAGAAGCCTTTTACTAGGACATTTTGATCCTAAAAGACCTTAGTCCTCTACTGAATTTTCTGGAAAGGAAAAGGATAGAACACCTTGATCAAAGTAAGGAGTTGGAAATTAAGGAAAATTAAAGATCAAGGGAGAATGAATTCCCTTTTGGCATTTCGCGAAGAACAAAAGAGTGAAGTGAGAATTCTCCTAACATGTCTCTCCTAGGACATCATCACCACATTGATCTAGGCCCTCATGGCCGAAACCATCCCTTTCCAAGCAAAATAAAATTTACTCAAGCTAAAGCTTCTATGATGGACTTTGAACCTTAGACCTCAAGAATTAATTCCAATGCTCTAACCACTAAATCACAACAAATCTTGTTGCTATTTGTACTAGAAAAATTATTTCCTATTCAATCCACAAGCTATCTCCTTATTTTCACCTCGGGCAAAAATTACCATTTTGCCCATCTCACACCTCACTCACTAGCAAGACTTCAAGATAATAAAAATCAAATTCAAAGCACATAGAAATCATATGAAACATATTTAATCATGAAATAAAGCATGATATGCATCCCAACCCCCTTACTCTAAGGTTAGTCTTGACTGGGGTTTCACATCCTCCCATCCTTAGAAGAATTTCGTCCCGAAATTCAAGCATACCTCTATTTCAGCTCGGGATACTTCCGCTTAACCCATTCCTTCGAATCCCATGTAGCATCCTGTGTGCCATGGTGCTCCCACTGAATCTTAACCATTGGTATCTGCTTATTCCGGAGGGTTTTGACGCTGCGGTCCAATATCCGAACAGGTTTTTCCACGTAGCTCAAGTTCGGTTGCAACGCTAACGGTTCCTCATTCAACACGTGACTGGGATCCGCATTATACTTCTTCAACTGTGACACATGGAACACGTCATGGATACCCGTCAACCCATCCGGTAGGTCCAACCGGTACGCTACTGGTCCAATTCTTTCCTTAATAAAAAACGGCCCCAAATATCTCGGATTCAATTTTCCACCCTTCGGATGCTTCACAATCCCCCGGTTGGGTGATAGCTTCAAAAACACACTGTCCTCGACTTGAAATTCCAATTCCCTCCTCCAGTTGTCTGCATAACTCTTTTGCCGGCTCTAAGCCGCCTTTAACCTTTCTCGGATTAGCTTCACCATATCCAACATCTCTTGCACACAAACCTCTTCGATTTTGCTCACATGTCCATCTTCCGTCCAACTCCAATACAATGGTACTTGACACTTGCGCCCATACAAAGCCTTCGTAAGGTGCCATCCCGATCGAGGCTTGATAGCTGTTGTTATAACATTTGTTGCGAACGTGAATGTTTTATTTTCAAAATGAGTTTACTAAATTTTATTTATTCAAACTCAAAAGCGATTTGTTACACTATTGTGCTTCAGAATCCCTCTGCTCGGCATTATCTTTAGAAAAGTTCGGTCCCCCACCTGAAACTCCAGCTCCCTTCTTCTATTGTCAGCATAACTCTTCTGTCGGCTTTGAGCTGTTTTCAGTCTCTCATTTATTATCTTCACTTTATTGGCCATTTCCTCAATATTCACTTCCCCAGACTTGCTGATTTGTCCATCTTCTACCCATCCCCAATATAAGGGTACTTGACATTTCCGCCCATATAACGCTTCGTAGGGTGCCATTCCAATCGACGCCTGATGACTATTGTTATATGCTAACTCAGCGTAGGGTATACAATCTATCCACTTATCTCCAAAATCCATCACGCAAGCCCTAAGCATGTCCTCCAATATTTGGATGACTCTCTCGGACTATCCATCAGTTTGCGGGTGAGCGGATGTGCTAAGCTTCAGAGTCGTCCCCATTGACTCTTGAAACTTGGTCCAAAATCTGGAGGTAAACCTGGGATCCCGGTCAGATACCATACTGGTCGGCACTCCATGCAACCTAACTACCTCGCGAGTATATGTCTTGGCCAGTTTTTCTATAGAGTCCCTCACATTCACCGGAATGAAATGAGCTGTCTTGGTCAATCTGTCTACCACTACCCACACAACATCCTTCAAAGTCTTAGACATTGGTAATCTGGTAATGAAATCCATCGTCACCTCTTGCCACTTCCACTCGGGTATAGGCAATGGCTGTAGCAAACCGGCTGCCTTCTTGTGCTCCGCTTTTACTTTCTGACAAGTTAAGCAAGTAGAGACGTATTGCCCCACGTCTCTTTTCATTCCCGGCCACCAATAGGCCTTTTTCAGATCTTGGTACATCATAACTTCTCCCGGATGGATGGAATACTTGCTCTTGTGAGCCTCATCCATTATCTTTCTCTTCAATATTGGGTCATCCGGTACACACAGTCGTTCTCGAAAATACGTCACTCCCGCTTCATCAGTTCAGATTTCCTTATTTCCTCTCTTCACTTCCTTTGCCTTGAAAATCTGAAACTCTTGGTTATTTCGTTGAGCCTCACTAATCTCTTGCCTCAGCTTAGGCTCTAATCTCAGGTTACTCAAGCTAATTTTTCCTTCTCCCACTTCCGCCTTTTTCCCCAAGATATCCCGTACTACTTGAATCTTTTGTACCCTCAAGTTAGCCATCCTCACTTTTTGACTTAGCGCATTAGCTACCACATTCGCTTTCCCTGGATGGTAGTTAATTGGACACTTGTATTCTTCCAAAAACTCCATCCACCTTCTCTAGCTTAAGTTTAAGTCCTTTTGCATGAATATATACTTCAAGCTCTTATGATCTGTGAAAACTTCGTATTCCGCCCATACAAACAGTTTCGCCATTTCTTTAAAGCCAACATTGTCGCTGCTAACTCCAGATCGTGAGTCGGATAGTTTATCTCGTGCGCCTTCAACTTCCTCAAGGCATAGGTGAGAACTTGCCTGTCCTGCATCAACATCGCCTCTAGACATTCCTTAGACTCATCCGTGTACAAGGAGTAGGCCTTACCTTCCTCGGGTAGGCTCAGTACTGGTGCCGTCATCAATCTCCTCTGAAGTTCTTGGAAGCTCTTCTCACACTTATCAATCCAGACGTATGGCAGGTCCTTCCTTAGCACTTGGGTCATTGGTGTCGCTAGTGTAAAGAAGTTCTTAATAAAACGGCGGTAATATCCCACCAATCCAAGGAAACTCCTGACCTCGGTCACGCTCTCCGGTTGCTTCCAATTTGAAACTGCCTCAACTTTGGATGGGTCCACCTTGATTCCATCTTTAGATATTACGTGGCCAAGAAAATCCACTGAATCCATCCAAAACTCACATTTGCTAAACTTAGCATAAAGTTTGTGCTCTCTTAATTTCTCTAATACCAACTTTAGATGCTCCGCATGCTCCTCGGGACTTTTAGATTAGATTAAGATGTCGTTTATGAACACTACCACAAATTTATCGAGGTACGGCCGGAAAACCCTATGCATAAGATCCATGAAAACGGCAGGTGCATTAGTTACTCCGAATGGCATCACCACGAACTCGTAGTGGCCATATCTAGTGTTGAAAGCCATCTTGGGAATATCTTCCTCCTTGATTTGCACTTAGTAATAACCTTGCCGGAGATCCAACTTAGAAAAGTAGCACGAACCTTGCAACTGATCGAACAACTCATCAATCAAAGGCAAGGGATACTTATTCTTGATTGTGAGGTTGTTCAGCCCCCTATAGTCTATGCACAATCTCAACGTCCCGTCTTTCTTCTTTACGAACAACATTGGGGCTCCCCATGGCGATGTACTGGGTCTTATGTACCCTTGCATAACCAATTCTTCCAGTTGCTCCTTCAATTCTTTCAATTCTGCAGGCGCCATCCGATAAGAAGTCCTTCACACCGGCTCCGCTCCCGGAACTAAGTCAATGGTGAACTCGACTTCTCGGGAAGGTGGAAGAGAAGTAAGTTTGGCCAGAAATACGTCTGCAAAGTCCTTTACCACCTCAGTGCTTTCCAAGGTATAGTAATCCTTGGGCTTATTGATTAGATAAGCCAAATATCCCACACAACCCTTCTTCAGCATTTTCTTTGCCTTTGTGCCTGCTATCAGGAATTTCAACTTACTCACCTTTCTCCCGTTAAACTGTAATACGTCGCATCCGAGTCTGACAAACTGCACTGTCATGGCCTTGCAATCCACTCTTACTCCATGCTTTGCTAGCTAGTCTATACCCAGAATCAGATCACAGTCATCGATAGGTAGGATTATGAGGTCCGCCTTTAAAATCTCTTTTCCGACCACAACATCGCACCCTTGCACTATTTTACTCGCACCTCTTTACCTCCCCAAAGGTGTACTCACTAGCACGGTATAAGGTAATTCTACCCCGTCCCAACCCAAATGGTATGCACACTTATTGCTCACATATGAATGAGTCGATCCGGGGTCTATTAAAAAGAAATAGAGACCTTGCATAGCAGTTCTATGCCTTGATGCCATCTACTTGCACCTAGTACAAGTCTCATTAGGGGAAAGATTATGACATGTAATTGATCAACTTATAGATTTGAAATAACTTGCAATGCATCGGAAAATAAATTTTGCAAATAATGCTGCAAGTAGGATAAAGAAATCAAGTAAATCACATTTTTATTAACCAATTCTAAATTGGCACAAAATAATGGAGTATTCCATAGATACCCCTTTTTATTCTTGCTAAGCAAAATTTCAGAATAAGGAATAAATGCTGAATCAAACAAATGAACAAACATCTCTTCAATAAAATAAAAGAATAAGCACTAAAGATCCTAAAACTCTAAGCATCACTAGAGTCGCTGGAATCCTCGGAAGTCTCTAGAAGAGGTTCCACTAGCCAACCCTGCACTACTATTGGGATGATCTATCACACAATCCTTTGCGAAACCAAAGGGTCGGGGCTTCTTCTTAGGCCGACCTAAAACGTACCCCTCAACTTTCCTACCATCAGCTTAGCTCTCGGCTCCGCATCCCTCAATTTCTCCATGGCCAGCATCATGCACACTTAGGTCTCCCAGACTCCGACTCATAAGACTCACTTCCCAACAACGTCGGGGTTCCTTCCTCTATGGATGGGGTCGCAGGTGTATCAATACTACCCTCTCCCTTAATCACTTCCGCTTCACTCTCACTCTCTAGCTCTCCTATCTCCCCCTCAATCTCAAGTCCCCTAGCTCATTCTCACTCTCATCATTCATTGCTCCTCCATCCCCTATCTCCTCCTCATCATCTCCCTCATACTCTTCCATATCCCCATTCTCCTCAAGTGCTAGCATCTCTGGTATCAGGTCCTCGGGTTCTTTCTCTACTCCAAAGTCTTCTATCATAGGTGGCTCATGGTCTACCTCGTCCTCACCCAAAATCCATCCACCATCGGGTTCTGCCTCTAAATCAAATGATGATGAATCTAGTACGGGGATGGGTTATGTGCTCTACCACTAGTGGGACCATACATAAAAGGCCAGTCTCGAGTAACAGCTGCAGATCTCCTAGTCATCCTATAAAAGAAATATAAAGAAATCAGAACTAAATCTTGACTCTTAGAGGTCTTACACTATTCAATGAATCCCAATTCCTAAGCTTTAGGTACCACCCACGAATGTCATTTGCCTAAACCTGGTCTCTGATACCACTTGTAACACCCCACACCCTAGGTACCTAGATAGGGCAGGATGTCGTCCAGTCCAAAGGACCACCAAAGGACCATGGGTCTTTATAACAAGGTATAAAATAAAACAAAAACTGCTAAATAAAATTAAAAGGATAATTCCATTACATCTGAAAGCAAAACTTATACAAGTCTGGAAAATCAAAACTAACAAGCGTCTCTTGAAATAAATTCAACCACAACTAAATAAATAAATCGGAGCTCAACCCTAGCTTCGCCCCGCTCACTGAAAGAAATCTCCTGAAATCATGATATAAAAGGTATGAGATTGACATCTCAGTAAGTCCCGTGTGTGCAAATGTCAGTTAAAACCATTTCGTGTATGCAGATTTATCAAAACCACAAAATCGTGTTTGCAAGTCAATCTCATCAATAACAGTCATACAAAGGAGTCTTGCTCAATCAATCCAAAACAGTTCGCAATAAATCACTGTTTTATCACATTCACAATTCATTAAATAGGGATTAGCAAATGATTCAACAATATAGTAACATAATCCATATCATGGTTACCACCATGATAGCTTCCCAATGTATTCTTTCAACAATGGGCAGTGGGGAATTCACCCACCAGGTGAGATACTCCTCCATCTCTTCACCTAATACTCCGGTTGTCCAATCCGGGTCATCACTGTCCACATGGACTAATATGCTAGCTCGGACCGGCCTGACAAGTAGTACTCTCGCCTTTCCAAGTTGAGTTTATCTTCTGGAGGTGGCCACCTGCCAGAAGACTCACTCCTGCTCTTCGAAACTAGTACTACTAGCCTACCCCTGCTGAGTACTCAATGCTCACCATTCAGGGGCAGAATCATTTTCCCTTTTCTGAAAGTCTTTAATTAATTCGATTGCAAACGTGGTTTTTCGTAATAGCGTTTTCAAATCGTTTGACAATGGTTTAAGAAATCATTTTTGAAGTTCAACCATTAAAATTTAGCAAATTCGTCCACGTTTCCAATCCATGTCTCACAACAATCCAGTATAACTCATCATTTTTAGTCAAGGCTCAATCCTTATGTCAAAGCATCATATTTATACCAATTTCAAATAATATTGTAAAAATTGCTTGCAAACATGTAACATTTATCAAAACAGTTATGCAGGGACTTACCTGGATATATCACAGCCAAATCCAACTCAATCGATTGCTCTAATTTCCTCTCCTTTCTTATCTAGAGCAAATAACCCCGCAATTAGGATTTAATCATTCCACCCATTATTTCATACAACATGACTCTTTAGGATTTTATTATTTACCTATTGCATCCATGGTATTTGATTCACTAAATCACATATATAACTTTTCTTTACGATTCTATTGATCATGACCGTGCATTGATCTAGATCAATTCTTCACATGACCTCTTCCATATTAAACTAACATAAAATCATTATAAATAGCCCCATAAACATTAAAAGATCTCATCTTTTGCCTATTCAGCATGAATCTAGGTTCATCATGGCAAGATACATCAATGTCCTATCTCATACATGCTTTGTCTATGGCTTTCATCAACATGTTCATCAATCTAATATATTCATGCGTTCATACTAGACTCCATAAGCATCCTTAAGTCAATATTTTGAAGTTTAAGACCTTGTAAATCAATAAAAATATGATCTTGATTACCTCTTAGCGATTTAGACTTAAATCACGGCAACTCCTTGTTGACTAGCTTGACTTTGATCACTAGTTGAAGAGTTTGGATCGCTTGGATGTCCTTGATCAAGACTCCCCAAAGAATGGGTAAAATTAGTCCCTTATGATCGAGATTTTGAGAAGAAGATGAGAGGAATTGAAGAGGAGTTGATGAAGAGTTGAGGAGTTGCTTACCTTAGAGTTGGTTTTCAGCTTCGATGGAGTTTTGGGTGCTATTTTGGCCCAGATGTGGAGGAGGGTTGGCAGCTGGAATTTCTGAGCAATGGAGGGTTTTTAGGATTTGTTTGAGGTTGATTGATGAAGGAGATAGGTTAGGCTGAGGTGCTTTAGGGTTTAGGTGTTTGAAGAAGTTATGGCCTTACTAGGGTTTCTTGATCAAAACAGAAAATTGTTCAGCTTTGGTGTTCTCTAGGGCTGCCGAGATTTTGGAGGGGAATTAGGGTTGGTGGCTGTTGTGTTTGTGTAGCTGAGGGCGCTGAGATTCTGGACAGAAAGAGAGGAAAAATCTGATGGATTTTGAGTCCCTATAATAGCGAAAATAGGAGAGGAAGAATGGGCCTTTGTGCAGCTGTTTTTCTGCTTGATAGCTAGGGCACTTTTGTGCAGATTTTGTGCTGGAAATTTTAGGCAGAATAGGTGTGAACAGTGATGAAAATTTTGAGGGTCTAGGACTGAAATTCTGGTTTCCTTTTGGCTGAAGACAAGTCCTAGTTGGTTAGGGTTTTCTTGGCTAATTCTAGCTAGGTTTTGAAGAGTCTTATTTGGACTATAATTGCTCCAAGGTGGCGGCAGCTTTGATGCAATTTTCTAGAAAATTTGGTGAAGAAATTAGGTTATCTATTTAAGAGATAATTTAATTAATTCCTTATATTAATTTAGGTAATGGCTATTAATTAGTTATTAGGAAATAAAATTCTGGTTTCCTGTTCATGCCTACTGAAATTTCCCCTAAGTCTTCGAAAATTCCTGGATTTATCCAAGAGATAAATACTCCATTTAATTTCACCTCCAAGACTTTTATTTCGATTAAGAAAATATTATTTGAAAGAAGATAAAATATGGGAATTTATTTCCTTGAAAATAATACATATATGCTTTCTTATATATGCTTTTCTTTACTAATATATTATTAAAATTCTCTAAAAGGTTATGATAAGATATTAGAACCAACAATTTAATTTGTTCTCAAATATTTTATAAAATTTTCAAATAAATCACTCTCCTAATTTATTTTTCTCTTCTTAGGAAATTAATTTCCTAGTGGCTAGTCTCCTAGAGATTTCGGCCGAACTAGGGAAAAGTTAGGGAAGGAGGAAGGAAAATAAGAGAATGAAAAGGATTTGAAATTTCTAGGATTCAAACTCAAGCCCGTCAAGGTTTAAATGCTCTCCCCACTTGCTTTGCCCTTTTTTTTTCCCCAATAAACTCTCCTCAATAAATAAAAGCTCAAGCAATCAAACTATTTCAAGAACAAATTAATTCATGCAATCCACAACCAATATTTTCATGAAAAATAATTCAAATCATCAAATGTGGTATAACTGAATATGACATGCATGACTTTTCCCTCACTTACCCAAGACGGTCTAACATGGGGTATTACACTTACACCCAGTCCACATCTCATAGGAAGTCCTAGGTACTGACTTAGAAGGCACCAAGTTCAGAATATATGTCGATGTCTCTAGAGCATATCCCCAAAAGGACATTGGAAGAGTAGCATGAGACATCATGCTTCGGACCATTTCAATCATTGTCCTATTCCTTCTCTCAGCTACTCCATTCTGCTGGGGTGTTCCCGGCACAGAGAGTTGGGATACTATCCCATGATGTACCATGTAGTCCTTGAATTCACCTAGGAGATACTCTCCACCACCATCTAATCGTAAGGTTTTGATTAATTTACCTGTCCTTCGCTCCACTTCAGCCTTAAACTCCTGGAACTTGTCAAAAGAGTCAGACTTGTGTCTTATCAGGTAAGATTAACCATACCTCGTACAATCATCCGTGAAAGTGATGAAGTACTCAAAACCTCCTCTAGCTGGTGTAGACAATGGACCACACACATCAGTGTGAACAAGACTCAACACCTCCTTGGCTCTATCCGCCTTTGGTGTAAATGACCTTTTGGTCATCTTTCCCATCAAGCAGGATTCACACTGAGGCCAACTTTCCAATCTCAATGAGCCCAAAGGCCCATCATGGATTAGCCTCTGAATCCTAGTTAAGTTAATATGACCCAACCTTAGATGCCAAATGTATGAATCATTGATATTGGTCTTTCTGTTCTTAGTTAAAGGTTCAGACTGAGCATTATTTGATTGGTTGTTAATAGGGTTTAAAAAGAACAAATTTCCATACCTGTGCCCAGTACACAAAATTTCTCCATCTCTACTGATAGAAATACCAGAATGGAAAGATACAGAATATCATTGATTAATAAGTTTTGCAACTGAAATCAAATTCTGACGAAAACCAGGTACATATAAAATATCTTTTAAAACCACTATCTTATTACAATAAAAAATAAGATCAAGCTCTCCCACTGTAAGGGCCCAAACTTGTGATCCATTACCCTCTCGAAGCCCATGTTCACCCTTCTTGAGTCTTCTTATCTTTCTAAACCCCTGCAAGGAGTTATAGATATGATCAGTGGCTCCCGAATCAACAATCTAAGTGGAAGTTGATCCTACCATTGATATGGACTCTAGATAGAAAACAATACCTGTGGGGTTTTTCTTGGTTTGAAGATCTGGACACTCCTTTTTTCATTGTCCCTTCTTCCCACATTTGAAGCACTTGCCCTTTGGTTTGTCCTTGGGCTGGGCTACTGCATTCCCCTTCTTCCTCTTGAACTTTCTAGGTTTAAGCCCAGTTCTTGAGGAAGAAGCCTTAGCAATCATGGCCTTTGACTGTGGCTTCATGACATTCTCTGCCATCTGGAGCTCCTTCATCAATTTAGTCAAACTCATGTTCAGCTTGTTCATGTTATAGTTCAACTTGAACTGAGTGAAGGAGCCCGGTAGAGATTTGAGAACTATGTCCACTTGGATCTCGGGGTCAATGACAGCCCCTAAGATTTTTGCCTTCTCAAAAGCAGCAATCATCTTGAGCATATGCTCTTAGACTGATGCTCTTCCGCCATCTTAGTGTTTACAATAGTTCGAAGAGCCTCCTGCCTTGCGGGCTAGCTCTTGTCCACGAACATAGTAGCCAATGATTGACTGATGTCATATGCAGAAGCCATGTGTTCGTGTTTTGACTGGAGCACATTAGACATGAAGGCTAACATATAGCAGCATGCCATTTCGTCAGCCTTCTTCCACGCCTTCTCAGCCTCTCGCTCTTCGGCGGTGGAACCTTCCCCGATAACAGGGCAGGTCTTGTAAAAGACATACTTATACTCTTCGGCTGTGAGTATTATGTCCAGGTTCCTTTTCCAGTCTACATAGTTTGGACCCATTAACTTATTCTCCCAGAGAATAACGGCCAATGGACTAAAAGAACCTCCCACCATTTATGAAAATTGAAAAAAGAATTTAGTTTGTGAAAACAAAATAAAATTTGTGCACTAAAAATAATTTGGCTTTTAGGAAAACTGACATAGCTTCTTGGGAAGATTAACAGTTTCCTAAGCTAAGTGTATTAACCACCACAAATTAATTTCCCTTCTAGGTAATGATCTAGAGGATAACTCCATCGTGGGATGGCCGTTTCCTCTCATTTCCTATGGACATACCTCGCACTATGACCTCCAACGTGGGCTGACCGATCATAGTACGTACCCCGTGTTATTAATTACCTCCTTCCATTAGATCTAGATCCTTGTGGTATCCCCATCTTATACGGGTTCACTCCCAGGGTAACACGAGGGGACCCATGATCTCTAATGAGGACCGTGATGGAAGCCGTGGGGCCGTTGGAACCCCTCTCCCACTTACTCTTTTAAAATAAAGGTTTTCTGAAAAATATCCTTTTGAAATTTTCATTAAGTTTTTCTTAACTCAAAAAAATATATATATATCTAAGTCCATTAAAATCTCTATGTCAAGGCTTCTATCCTTTGAGATATTTCTCCATGGACTAATTTTATTTAAGTTAAAGCTTAATGATTTCAAAAATTTTCCAATTAAAACTTTCTAGAGACTTTGGTCTCAAGTTTACTTGACAAAACAATTTTTCCAGTCCAAAACAAAACAAAATGGCTCTCCATTTTAATTTACAAAAATATCTAAATCCAATATATTTTCTATGTCAATGATTAAATCCTTCGAGAAAATTTGCAAGGATTAATTTTTTTACAAATTAAAATAACCATTTAATTTTTGAAAAAAATATTTTTCTTATAAAAAATGTTCCCAAAGACTTTGGTCTTTGAGAAAAAGCACACATAGGTACACAAAAAATAGCATGCTCGAAAATAGTAAACGTTTTCATACTTTTCTATTTTTTAAACTTAAGTGCCCAAATAATAAAATCAAACACATTAATTAATTAATTAATGATCTTGTTTAATCCTAAAATCTCTTACTAATACTTTTCATGCAAATATATTCAAAGAATATAAAATATTGCAAA
Source organism: Voacanga thouarsii (assembly GCA_026120185.1). Lineage (NCBI taxonomy): Eukaryota > Viridiplantae > Streptophyta > Magnoliopsida > Gentianales > Apocynaceae > Voacanga > Voacanga thouarsii. The sequence goes on along the minus strand of JANUWF010002238.1, from coordinate 677,309 downwards.
AATATTAACTTCGTCTGGTATGGGACCCAAAACGAAAAAAATAAAAATAAAAAATAAACTAGCGGTCCACTGCACCGGTCGCACCGGATCCGCGCCAGAGTGGCCTGCGGTCCACCGCGGTGCACCAGCCGCATCAGATCATCAGCCGCCTTAACTCGCCAAGCTGCCTGCCTGCCCGAGAACCTGCGCCCGAACCGCCCGCTGACCCGCTTGTTTATCCGAATGGCGGCTTTGACCCAGCTGCATGACCCACACGGAAGAATTGCAATTCAATTGCAAATTTTGCAATTAAATTCGGCTTCCAATTTCATGAATCAAGCTGGCTCCAGCGGCTCCAACGACACGGCTCCTCTCACAGAAACAGTTCAAGGCTCAGCTCCGTCTCGGCTTAGGCGGCGGCGGCTTATGAACATTGCCTCCTTCTTCGTTTTTTCTTCTGTTTCGCATGAAAATTGCAGAGGCTTCTTCTTCATTTTTTTCCTTATTTCTTTGGCTTCTTTGGACATTTATACTTACAAAAACTCATCCAAAACAAAAACACAACCGCCTATACCTCTTTAAATTGGGTTTACACGATCAAACATCAAACAAAAAATTTTTACAGAGATACCTATGCTTCAACGGTGAAGCTCACAGTGATGCTATCCGATACCAAAACAGTGAAGGATCATAGGTATAATCATCTTCTCCATTTTTATTAACTACCATGCTCCCTATGTTGATTAAAGAACCATTGGCTCTAATACGACATTGAGGGACCGGAAAAACAGAGAAGCCTGCACTCACGGGAAAAAACCAGAGAAAAAAAATCGCAAGCCTTAAAGGCCACATGGAAGCGTAAAGATCATACATTTGCGCACTTTAAACCTACTAGGTTAAGTAGGATTGGATTGAACGACAGGAATCGCTTCGCCTTGCCCACTTGAAGAAGCTTCCGGTTGAAAACCCACTAGCCTCCTACTTAGCCTTGTTTGCATGAACGCTAAGCCTTTCAGCTCTCAAAATATGCCACAGCCCAACCTCTAGTCGGCGAACATAGTGGAGAAGAAGAACGATCTCAAATCTCCTTGGTTCTCTTGCTATTGGTTAGCAAAGCTCCAAGAAGAAGACATAGAGGATGAAGAGACGTGAGAGAGAGAGAGCTGCGTGAGACACTGTTTGTTAGGGAGATTAGGGTTTTTCTTCTACCAGAAATTTGTTTATTGGACAGCTAAAACTAGGTCTCTCATTATCTGATAAACATATCCCCGCGATATGATATTTCAAAACACCCAGATGTTATCTTGAGAATAAGTTTGGCTTAACCCTAAACTCTTCTTAACCGTATCTGGAAAAAATCCTACGGTCCAAGCTATTGGGCCGAAATAATATTTATTATTTTTCTTGGACCCAAAAGGCCCAAAATAATAAACATTAATTATTTATTTCCTGGGCTTATATATATAACCCAATAAATAATTAATGAGCCCAAATGAATCAAAAAATTAATCTTTAATTATTTATTTCTTGTGCTTATATAAATAACCCAATAAATAATTAAACATTATTTATTTTCCCTAGTTTAAACCCAGGTTAATTTCCTAATTATTCATATTGTACCTAGGCCCTGAATAATTAATTAACCAATTAAACTAGATAATTAATTTCTCTCAACTCCTAATTTATTTTATTTATTTATTTTATTCCAGTGTAATAATAAATTAGACATCCTGAATAAAAGCAAATAAAATAAAATCCTCATGAACTAAGACCAATTCCTCAACCCAAAATTAGTTAGGACTTACGGGCTATTCCAAGGACCAAAAAGACACATCGCCTTGGCTGCTAAAATGACCAAAATACCCCTGCTATATAAATAGCTATATTTTTCATTTTAAATATTTCTTAATATCACCATAACGAAATATTGACCCGAAGGATAATGTTGCATTAGCAAAGTCTTCGACCTACAGGTGAAATGACTAAAATACCCCTCTACACATCGACGTACATTTAGAGAGGAAGAAGTGTACTAACACCCCTCTAAATGACATCTACCATCCTTAGGATTCTAGTCCAATGATCCACGACTTCCTGGAGTGTTTTTGCTTTCCAAGGGAGCTACCATAAAGCAAACATCCAAGTTATGTTTCCTTGGGCCCTGGACATTTTAGACCATTCGGACAACCTCAATGGGCGATATAGTGTAGAAACTATCTTGTACAAGCCTGTTTTACCTAACTAGTTACATATACCCAATACATAAGTATATTGGTTCTACTATAGAACCTCAACTATAGCATATCAAAGCATATTCTTCCAGCTTCGTCAGGCCACCAACTTATACTCAAGTCGTAGAGTACTAGTCCAAGCTATAGCGGTAGTAGTCTAGGTTTCTATCATATAGTACTTTTAGAAACCACTACTACAAGTCCTGTCCTACGTATTCGAAATACGCTTATGTCATGAAGTGAGTGGACTACTCACTGGCTAAAGGTAAGCCACTCCCCATTTGGAATTCATAACTTAATAACCTAAACATGTTGAGATCACAGTCTCATCAATAGGTTAAGAACAAATGTTTATATGTTAAATAACCCGTGATCCATACCTTACTGTGAAAGACCACCATTCACATGGACCATTTATTTAAACCGAATGGGTCTATTCCAAACGATAATTGTGCACAAACTAAAAGTAAATTCACAAATAATTTTTGAAAATAATTTCTTTTATTAAAATATTCAATTTTACAACATAAACCTAGTCTAAGAGGGCATACAATCCAACACCCTGTAAAGCATAAACGTTTTGAATATCCTCAACGCATGCAAGTAGACATGATCATGTTAGTGAAGGTATCATCATGGCATTACATGAAAAATAATGCATGTTCCGTATATATAGCCCATACTAAACCATCACAAATAGCCACAATTCCACCCTTAGTTATATGCATAAAGCCCCTAATGATCATATGCATGAATCAAGTATCAAAGAATCATTAACTCCTAATCTAATCTAACTCATGAAGCTTCAAGGAGTAATGCACAATTCAAGCTAGCATACACAATCCTAATTTTCGGCCAAAATTGTCCCTAAGATTAGAAAAAATCATCTACACCATTTTAACTGTGGGAATTGAATAAATATCATACCTTTATGCTCATGTATGCATAGGAAGGAAAAGTATGTAAGCTTTTTGCACAAATCTAAGCTCCTTGCTTATAGCTTGAATATGATGTCGTTGTGAAAAATGGGAGATTTTGAGATTTCTGATCCGGTGGATCAACAAAAGAGAGGTAGATAGATGTTATAGAAGTGTTAGGATGTGAAAAATCAAATTTTGGGAAGTCAAGATTGTGAAGCCGGTGCAAGTTAGAGAGAATTTGAGAGGGAGTTTGGAATTTTGAAGAAAAAGTCATGGATAGCTCTAAGTCCACTCCTCTTAGGTCTCTCTTCTAGCTTCATTTTCCCCTTATCTTCCATTCCTATAGCGGCCTGCCTAAGTTCCCCTACTGCCGGGGTATCTCCATCCCTCAATCTATAACCCTTATCACTGGACTCCTTAAGGTCATAGCAAGTAAAAGTCCTATCAAACTCACCTATCTTTGGGGTCCGAGGAGCCTCAATCGCATCCTCATCCTACTCCTCTATCCAATCTATCTCTTCCTCACTTTCATCATCACTCTCATCCCCAAACTCAACTGCCTCCCCTTCACTCAACTCAGCCATCTTCTCATTTTCCTCACCCTCACTAACAAGCTCATCAATCTCACCCTCATCATCCCCATTGTACTCACCTACGCCCCCATCAACCTCCATCTCTACCCCATCAACCGGGTCATCTAGCATAGGTGGCTCATGCTCCATCTCGTCTTCACTCAAAAACCAACCTCCCTCAGGCTCTGCCTCTGAATCAGACGAGGGTGGATCCGCTATAGGAAATGGGGCAGGTGGATCCCCGCAACCTGCGGGCCAGTCTCTGACAGCCGATGCAACTCTCTTGACCATCCTATAAACAAAACACAAGGATTAGAACTAGATCAAAATGCTTAAGGAATAAAAATCCAGAAGATCAACTGATTGCCTAAACCTAGTCTCTGATACCACTTGTAACATCCCACTACCTACGCCCGACAGGGCCGGGGATGTCGCCCCGTCCAAAGGACAATGGGTCTTTATAACTAGGTCACACAAAAGAAAATAAAAGTAATACCTTGAAATTGAACTTGTTACAACCCAAAAATACTTGAACAAATCCAAAATAAATTGTTCGCTACCATCTCTCAAAACAACACATAAGAAAAATAACATAAAGTCTTCAAAGCATAGGCAACAAATCTAGCTATTCATCTCTATAGCAGGATCGACCTGAAAATATGGCATAAAAGGTGGGGAGATAAAAATCTCAGTGAGTCTGTGTGTACTTTGAGTATTCAGTGAAAACAGTTTGTGGATGCAAAATGTGAAAACTTTATAAGAGAAATATTGGCAAGCAATAAACATTAGTAAAAAACAAGAGTGGTGTTTTCGGCTTTTTCAGCCATACATAATTTATAAGATCAACCACTTAAAAGAAAGGATTATGGGTTACTACACGTTGGGCCCCATAACCGGATGGTCAGTATGCCACACTTTGTGCATACTGCTGGTCAGAATGCCGACACTTTGTGCAGACTGACAAAAGGTAGGTGATCGGCCTACCGGGCAAGATACTCCTCCTTCTCTATACCCAAACAATAATCGGGCATCCATTCTGGAAAACACAGTCACTTGACTGAAATAAAAACTACTAGCTCGGACCGGCATGACTAAGTAGTACTGACGTTTCTCTAAGTTGAGTTTTATCTTCTGGAGGTGGCCTCCTGCCAGAAGACTCGCTCTTGCTCTTCAAAACTAGTACTACTAGCCTACCCTTATTGAGTACTCAACGATAATTGTCCCACTTGGGAGAAAATTGGTAAAACATAGCTTTACTTGAAAATGGCAATTAAGGGTTTCTAAAGTCTATGCCAAAATCAGTTTTAGAAATAGTTCAGTGTTTGAGTAAAACTGCTTTGAAAATTTTCAAATAATTGGTTTGACCGAATCAAGAGAAGAAACAGTCCTTAATTGCCTTTACTAGATTAGTATTCACATACCTCGTGTTTAGCTTGCCATGGTAACCTTTTACAATAAACAAGTTTTATGCAGGAGCTTACCTGATCCTTTGCTTGTCAAATTCAAAAGTCTTCGAAAGCTGACCTAACCCCGCCTGGGGTAAACACAAGACATAAGGTTACACTCAAGCTATATTCACTTACACAAATAATCTTAGTTCAACTTATTACAACCATGACCCTAATGTTCTAAGCTTTAAGGCTAGATGATAAAGAATTTTATAAATTAAGTCTAGTTTGATACGTTAAAATAACTAGGGTTTCTAAAATAATTGCTAATAAATTATAGACTCAAATAATAATTCTTGAGTATTATTATTAATAAATAAACTAAGGTTTGAATATTAAGTCCTAAATAGTACTAATAAATGGTGATTTAAAAATAGCTTTATTATAAACAAATATTTAATTACAAATAACCTTTAATTAATTTTTAAATAGATAACAAATAATTAGTAATAAATAAAATTAATAATGAATGAATTATTTTAAATTTTAATTAATAAATAACAAATAGATTCTAATAATATTTTATTTATTGTAAAGGATTTATTACTATATATATTATTTTTAATAAAAGATCTCATTTATTTGATAAAGAAAATATTAATATTTTAATTAATAAACCACTCCAAATCTCCCTAGAGTTTCGAATTTGATAGAGAAAAATATTGTAGTATTCTATTCAAGGTAATAAAATTTGTTAATAAAAATAATCTAGCCTTAACAAGAAAATACTTTTTCTCCACGATTTTCCTATTGCTAGAAAGGATTCATGATCACATTCTCCATCATCAACAATATATTAATCCATTCATGAACATACACTTGAACTATCTCATACCATCACATGGCCAAAATCCTACTAAGCATAATCATCAATTATGGTTTTCATGGAAAAATAAGAACATAAAAGCCTAATCACCTTTGGTGTCATAATATCTAATCATGCTTCAAACCTCCATAAAATTCATTAAGCATGAAGAACATACATTGATTCGAAAGGAAAACACATACATCCTAGTAATATACAACAATCATCGTGTCCTAACTCCATCCCCTTAATCCACATGCATATACTCAATCCCTTATCCATATTTCATTCTTCCTATCAATATCTAAGAGACATGAATACTGAATTAAAAGAAGGATTAAAGGAAAATACTTGATTTGATGAACACTTCGATGAAGAATTAAGAAGGTCCACGCGATTGAGAGCCTTGAATGATCCAACGGGAAAACGGCCATGGTTGATGGTTGATCAACCATTTCGGTTGGAATAGAGAGAGAGAGAGAGCATTAGAACAGTACAATCAAATGGAAGAAGATGATCAAGAAGGTTGTTCTTGACTTACCTTGTTGATGTTCTTGAGACCTTCAAAGAAAAGCTAATTTTGATCCGTTCGAAAAATCTTGTTTGCGAGGTTTTGTGTTATAAATACCAGAAATGAAGTTTAGAGATTAAATGGAAGTGATTTGGAGTATTTGAGAGTGATTGGAGGTGTTTAGAGTAGGGTTAGGCTTGAAGAAGGTTAGTGTATGTTCTTGGTGTTCTAGGTGAAAATGGCGAGAATTGGGAAGAAGTGCTGCACGAATTTTGGTAGAGGGCTGGCCGAATGGTATGGAGTGAATGAGGGTTTCAGTTTTCAGCAAGAAGGAGAGAGAATGATCAGAATTTTTTTTTTAAATTTAAATGGAGGAAATGGTGGAGTTGTTTAAGGTAAGAGGTTAGCTATGGTGTTTGATCAAGAGAGGTTTCTATGGTCTTCAATGGTGCCGGCTGAACATGGTGGTTTTGCTGAATTGATTGAAGGTTAATGTTGCTCCAAGGCTGGCCGAAATTTAGTCTTAAATGGAAGAGGAAATTCTGGTTTATTTGCCTAATACAAGAGTGATTTTAATGGAGTAAAATGCTGAAATTTTTTGAAGTTCAAAAAGAGTTTGAATGGGTGATCTTATGAGTGTTTTGTGCTGTGGCTATGGAGTCCATATGCTCAAGGTAAGTGTGGGGTTAATGGTGTTCAGTCTACAGCTGAGCAAGGTTCAATTTTACAGAGGTTGAAGGTGATTTTCGGCCTAGGCTAGAAGGGAGCAAAGCTGGAAAATTATGGTTTCATGCTTCAAGAGTTTCGAAGGCTGTTCAGAATTTCTACACACCTTCAACCCGATTTGCAGCTAACTCTTGAGGGAGTTTGAAGGTCTTTCTAAGGTAGTTTTCCAGCCTTAATGCTGGAGAAATATTGAGGAGTTTTGCTGGCTTGAAGATGAATCAAAACAGCTTCATCTACTTGGTTGAAAGCTGCAAAAATGACCAGATTTTTTTCCTGGTTTTGTGCAGTTTGTGCTGTCCGAAAATTGCACAGATTTTCCAGCCTTCAAGTCACATAAAATGATCATTTTTCTAGAAGAAAATGAGTGGGTTTACTGGCTGAATTTTCAAAGAAATGGTCTGCAAATATTCTGGAAAATTTCCAGATTTTCTTTTACAAGAAGATGAACAACATGAAGGTGAGTTTGAAGGTGCTATCATGGTGATTGATTTTCTCTTGGAAATCCTTCCTATTTCTCCTCCTACTTTCGGCCAACTTCCCAACCTCCAAAGCTGATTTTCGAAATTCAAGGTAGAGGTGTTATCACAGAATTTTTTTTTGGAATTTAAAAGAAAGGATTTAATGGTTTTGAATTATAAAGATGTTAGGATAAACTAGTGGTAATAAAAAGGACAATAATTCCTCTAGAATTATTTTTAGGACATGAGGATAAGATTAGGACATTCTCTTCATGTCTCCCCTAAGACAACATTCCTATTTCCATGAAATGCAAGAAAACAAAAATTTAAACTTAGCTAAGATAATCATGACAAAAGATTAAATGATGGGATTTGAACTCATGACCTTAGAAATTAATTCCAATATTCTAACCACTTAACCATACTAACTCTTGTTGTTATTTTCTCACCCACATTTTCTTCTTATTTAATCCTCAAGCTTTCTTCCTAATTTGACCTCAAGCAAAATTACCATTTTACCCTTCCTACTCGATAAACATAACTAAGCATTTTAACCTATAATCCACAACTCTAAAGCACATAGAATCATTTAAAACATATATATTCATGCAAAATAATATGATATGCATCCCGACCCCCTTACTCTAGGGTTGGATTTAGGTGGGGTTTCACACAAGTGTTAGGTACTGCTATACTGGAGTTGGTCACGTGAGCAAATTTGGAGAAGTCTGTGTCCGAGAAATGTTGGCAAGGTCAAGTTAATCAAGGAAATGATGAAAGCAGCTCGAGCCGACAAAAGAGCAATGTAGACAATAGGTGAAGAGAGTTAGAATTTTATGTGGGAGATAGGGTATTCCTAAGGCAGACACTGAATAGAGGAATTCTAAAGCATCCGAAAGGTGGGAAACTGAATCCGAGGTATTTGGGACCCTTTCCTATAAAGAAGAGGATTAGGCCGGTGGCGTATCGATTGGACTTGCCGGATGGATTGACGGGTCACAATAGGTTTCATATGTTGTAGCTGAAGAAGTACAATGCCAGTCCCGGACATGTTTTGAACAATGAGCCATTAGTGTTACAACCCGACTTGAGCTATGTGAAGAAACTCATGAGGATATTGGACCGAAGCATCAAGGCTCTCTGTAACAAGCAGATTCCTAATGTAAAGGTGTAGTGGGAACATCATGGCATGCGAGATGCTACATATGAAATAGAAGAGTGGGTAAAGCGAAAGTATCCCAATTTGAGATAGTGGTATGCCTAAATTTCGGGACGAAATTCTTCTAAGAAGGGGAGGATGGAAACCCCACCTAAAGCTAACTCTAGAGTAAGGGGGTCGAGATGCATATCATATTATTTTGCTTGAATATATATATTTTTGAATGATTTTATGTGCTTTAGAATTATGATTTATAGGCTAAAATGCTTAGTTATGCTGTAAAATGGTAATTTTGCTTGAGGACAAAATAGGAAGATTGCTTGGGGATTAAATAAGAAGAATATTTAGGTAAGAAAATAAGAACAAGAGTCATGGTTTAGTGGTTAGAACTTTTGGAATTAATCTCTAAGGTCTTAAGTTCAAATCCCATCATTTAAGTCTTATCATGATTTTTTTTTTGAAAATTATTTAATTAGGGTTGGATTTTCTTTTCTTCCATTCCATGATAAAAATAGGAGTGTTTTCCTAGAGGAGAAGTGAAGGGAATGTCCTAATCCTATCCTTATGCTCTCAAAAGGATTCTAGAAGAATTTTGTGTCCCTCCATTACCTGTAGCATGTCCTAACCTTTTCACCAATTAAGCTTGTTCAAAATTTATTCAAATCCATGTTTCAATTCCAGAAAATTTAGCAAGAATTATTAGTCTTTGAATTAGAAAATAACTCTTAGAGGTTGGAGATTTGACTGAAAATAGGGAAGGAGTTAAAGAAGGTTCCCAAGAGAAATTAATCTTCATGGTTGAGCCTTCAAACTCCACTCCATAGTGTTCATATCCTCCATGAAAGAAATCTAAAAATTTTCCAGATTCTTGAGCAGCCTAACCTTCAAAAATCTCAGCCATCTATCTTAATCAATTGCTGCCAAAAAAATGGCAAATTGATTCAGCTTGAAGATAGAAATTCTTGTGTAAAAACCAGACTGCACAAAACTGCACAAACCAGAAAAAAAAATATGGGTAGTTTCGCAGCATAGCAGGCCGAAATCAAAGCTATTTCTTCTACCTTCAAACAAGTAAAATACCTCTACTTTTTCTTCATAAAGAAGGATGGAAACCAGCCTTAAAGGATCCTCAAATTCCTCTTAAAACCCTCTGCAAATCTACTTGAATATTGCAGGAAAAACTGCATAGGAAATTCTGCAACCATTCGAACTATAACCAGAAAAATTCCAGCCTTGTTCCCTTCAAGCCTTGGCCGAAACCACCCTCAAATCTCTGTAAGATAACCCTTGTTCAACCATGAACTGAACACCATTACTCCCCTCCACTAACATTACACAATTGGACTCCATAACCACACCTTAAATTCCTCCTACAATCACTCCCATCAAACTTCAATTTCGATTTCAAAATTTCTAGCATTTGCTCCACGAAAACACCCTTGGATTAGGCTTCATAACCAGAAAATTATTCTGCTATTGAACTCAGAAATTTAGCCAACCTTAAAGCTCCCTCAACCCTCAATCATTTCAGCAAAACACAAGCAATCCAGTTGGCCATTCACAGCTCCAAGAAACCTCATCAATCAAACACCATTAACATATCTTTTACCTTAAAACATTCCTAAAATTTCTCCATTTGAGTTTCAAATAACCAGATTTTTCTCTTCCTCCCTAAACTAAGAACCAAAATCCCTAAACTTTCTCAAACATTCAGCCTGCCCTCTTCAGAAAATTCATCCAGCATTCCCCTCTAATCCTTTCCATTTTCACCAAGAACACACACTACCTTTCCTCAAGCCAAAAACCACTCTAAACACCTCGAATCCCTCCCAAAAACTCCAGAACATGCCTACATACTCTATAGAGTCCATTTTTGTATTTTATAACATCAAATCTCGAAAACAAAATTTACAATTGGATCAAAACCAGAATTTTCCTTGAAGTCTCAAGAACATTATCAAATTAACCAAGAACAACTTTTGTTCATCTTCTTTCCTTCAACCTTTAACATATCATACTAATTCTCTCTCTCTCTCTCTCTCTCTCTCTCTCTCTCTCTCTCTCTCTCGGCTGAAATGGTTGCTACAACCATGGCTGTTTTATTTCTCCTCTCTTAGACAATTCAAGACTCTCAAGCACGTGGATCTTCTTAAATCTTCATCGAGATAGTCATCAACCAAGTACTTCTCTTTAACCTTTCTTTTGAAATCTGGATTCATGTCTCTTATATGTTGATAGAGAGGATAGAATATGAATGGGTGATTGAGTATATGCGTATGTATGAAGGGGTTGAGATTAGAGCATGAGAACGATTGATCATGATTAAGCATTAAGAAATTCCATGAGAATCGATGGATGCTCTCCATGTTTTAAGAGATTATAAATGTTTAACCATGCTAGATGTTATGTCACCTTTGGTGAATAGGATATTATGTTCTTATTTTCATTGAACCCGTGAGTATGATTATGCTTAGTAGAGATTTGGCCATGTGATAGTAGGATGGATTTTAAGCCTTGTTCACGGATAGGATAGTTTGTTGCTTGATGTTAGAGTATATGTTCATGATTCTTCTTAGCAATAGAAAAATTATGATTATGACCTTGTTGATCCTAGGCTATTTTGATTAGCAAAATTTATTACCCTAATTAAAATTATTACTATGCTTTTTCTCCAAAGATTTCAAAATTCTTAGGAAGTTTTGGAAATGGAAAATTCAATGAGATAGTGATATTTTACTAGTCAAACAAATGATACCTTTTATTAAAAATAATATATATGCATTTATATGTAATAATAATAATAATAATAAATAAAACTTTTTATATAAATAATAATAATAATATGTAAAATATTAATGACCTTGTAGAGTATTATTTATATTTATTTATTAATCAAAATTTAATAAATGTTATTTATTATTAATTTTAATACGTATTGATTATTAGTTAAGAGAGTAGTAATAATTTATTTTACTATTTAAGAATTAGCATATTTTAATATCTCCTACGACTTAGGATTCTACATGAATTAAACCCTAGTTTATTTATTAATATCAACACTCAGGATTTATTATTTGAATCTATAAGTTATTTGTAATTATTTTACAAACCCTAGTTATTTTAACTTATCAAGCGAGACTTGTTTTATAAAATCCTTTATCATCTTGCCATAAAGCTTCGGACATTAGGGTCATGATTATAATAAGTTAAACTAGGATTATTTATGAAAGCGAATATAGCTTCAGTATAACCTTATAACTTGTGTTTACCCAGGCGAGGTTAGGTCGGCTTTGGAAGATTTTTGAATTTGATCGAGCAAAAGATCAGGTAAGCTCCTGCATAAACTTATTTGAAGACAAAAGGTTCTATGGTAAGTCAAATGCGATGTATATGGACACTCATTTTGTAAAGGCAATTAAGGACTGTTTCCTTTTTATTTTAGTCAAGTGAATCATTTGAAATTTAAACAAGCAGTTTTGCACGAATACTAAACTCTTTCTAAAACCCAAGTTTGACAAGAATTTTTGAAACCTTAATTGCTATTTCCAAATAAAGCAATGTATTATCAGTTTTCTCCCAAGTGGGATAATCAACGTTGAGTACTCAATAAGGGTAGACTACTAGGACTAGTCTTTGAAGGGTTAGGGTAAGTTTTTCAGTAGATGGCCACCTCTGAGGTGTGAGTCCTTCCTAGATAGGATGCCAGTTCAGTAGGTCTTGCCGGTCCAAGCTCGTAAGTTTCAGTCATGTGGACTGTGTGTTTCCGGAGTGGACAACCAATATGTTTGGGTGTAGAGAAGGAGGAGTATCTCACCTGGTAGGCCGTACAGCTACCATTTGCTAGTCTGCACAAAGTGTGGCATTCTAACCGTTATATGGTCATGGGAACCAACGTGTGGTAACCCATGGCTACCCGTTTAAGTAGTTGTATTTATTAGGCACATGTATGGTTTGAAAAGCAAAATTCCACTTTTTATTTTAACATTATTTCATGGTTGCCAGTACTTTCTTTTATGAAACTTTTACAACTTGCATACATGAACTGTTTCACCTTTTATACCATATTTTCAAGTCAATCCTGTTGTGGAGATGAGTAGCTATATTTGTTGCCTGCTTTCAAGACTTTATGTTATTTATCTTAAGTGTTGTTTCGAGAGATAGTAGTAATCAATTTATTTTAGATTTGTACCTATATTTTTGGGTTGTAATAAGTTCAATTTTAAAGTATTGCTTTTATTTTCTTTCTTGTGACCTAGTTATAAAGACCCATTGTTCTTTGGACGGGGTGACATCCCTGGCCTTGTTGGGCCTAGGTAGTGGGGTGTTACAATAATGATTCCTTGTCTAAAGTTCTTCCACAAGGACTTCTTGGCAAGCAATCTCTTAAGCTTGGTCTTCTACTTGATCACCCATTCTTGGATTCCATTGCTTAAGAGTTACTTAGAGATTTTTTTTGCACGCCTTAGAAGAACAAAGGTCAAACATATCCTATGACATGTAGATCACACAAGTTAGTCCTCATCATTGTTTGTCAATAGTTAAAACATAGGAGAATGCCCTTGGGTCTAACAATCTTTCCCTTTTTGAGTGATGTCAAACTTGATGGGATTTTGATATAAAAATAATGATATGCACAGTACGAACTTGTTAGACCGAGTGAAACAAGATTTTTTTTTTTTTTTATAGAAATGCATTATCTGATTATAGGACTCAAAGAAAGCTTATGAGCTTAGGATAATGATTTTAGGCATACACTCAAAAGTAAGGCTCAATGAGCCTATGGCCCAACCTACCTCCATATCCTCCTTCCTTCCATCACACCATTATTCCATAAAGGAATAACTATTACAATGATATTATGAACATGTATAGAAGAGAGTTATTGCAAATAAGTCATGAAATGATATGCTCCCCTTTAATATGTGCATATATGAATATTTGTAAATTATGAGAAAAAACTGTAGTCAATTTTGTACATCCAAAAAATACATATAAAAACTTGGTAAAGGTCAGTATGGAACTTTTTTTTTTTTTTTTTTGGATTTTGAGTTTTGGATGTCCAAAAGGTGTGTCTAAACTAGCATGCAGTTTTAGAAGAATATATTTTGGGACTGGACTTTTGGATCAAGAAAATATGAGTCCAAAACTCCCCTGTCATAATGCAAGAGAAAGTATCCCAACTCTCTACGTCGGGCACACTCCAACAAAATAGAGTAGCTGAGAGAAGGAACAGGACATTGATGGAAATGGTCTAAAGCATGATGTCTCATGCAAATCTTTCAGTCTTTTTTGGGGAGATGCCCTACAAACAGCAGCATACATTTTGAACTTAGTGCCTTCCAAGTCAGTACATAAGACGTCCTTTGAGATGTGGACTAGGCGTAAGCCAGGTCTGAATCATCTCAAGATATAGGACTCTCCAGATTATGTACTAATCAAGGGAGGCAAGCTGAAGCTAAGATCAAAATTATGCTATTTTATTGGGTACCCAAAAATGAAAAAATGAGGTTACTTTTATCATCCCAATGAGCATAAAGTACTAGTGAGTACTCATGCTAGATACTTGGAGGCTAATGTTGATGTCGATGCAAATCTTTGGCATAAAGCAATGAAAGTCGAGATTGAGTCTATGTACTTCAATCAGGTTTAGGATCTTGTAATTTCACCTAAAGGGATAAAAGCCATTGGGTGTAAGTGGGTATACAAGAGGAAGAAGGGAGCAAATGGAAAGGTGAAAAACTTTCAAATCTAGGCTTGTAGCGAAATGGTATACTCAGAAAGAGGGAATTGATTATCAGGAAGCCTTTTCCCTGGTAGCCATGCTTAAGTCCATCCGTATCGTCCTTGCCATCGTATGTCATTATGACTACGAGATATGACAAATGGATATCAAGACAGCATTTCTTAATGAACATCTTAGTGAATACATCTATATGTCCCAACCGGAAGGTTTTATTGCTAAAGGCTAGGAGCATATAGTTTGCAAGCTTAAAAAGTCAATTTATAGACTTAAGCAGGTATCTAGAGCATGGAACATTCATTTTGAGGACACTGTAAAGTCTTACGGTTTCATTCAAAACGAGGATGAACCCTACATGTAAAGGATATTAAAAGGCATAAATGTGATTTTTCTTGTCCTATATATGGATGACATTCTACTAATTGGGAATGATGTAAGAACATTGTCATCTACTATGATTTGGTTGTCTAGTTAATTCAGTATGAAGGACTTAGGAGAAGCCAGTTACATTATCATGATTAAGCTTCTTAGAAATAGGAAGTAGAGAATGCTAGGATTATCCCATGTGACATACAGTGACAAGATGCTAGTTAAGTTCAGCATGGACTCATGCAATGGATCTCTAATCCCTTATAGACATGGGTTTTCTTTTTTGTTCAAAGGACTATCCTAAGTCCCAAGAAGAAAAAGACAGAATAAGTATGATACCCTACGTTTTAGCTGTGAAAAGTCTCATGTATGGCATAGTGTGCACTAGGCCAGATATCTACTTTGTTGGAGGCCTAGTGAGCAGATATTAGTTAAGCCCTGGGGAGGTTCATTGGCAAGCTGTAAAGCATATTCTCAAGTACCTCAAGGGAACAAGAAATTATATGCTGGTTTACAAGGTTGATGATTTGGTTCCTACTGGATACCCAGACTCAGACTTCTAGGCAGATAAGGGCGAGAGAAAATACACTAGTGGATATGTCTTCACGTTGTTTGGAGGAGTTGTTTCATGAAGGAGTATCAAGAAATGTTGCATTGCTGACTTAATCATGGAAACTAAGTATGTGGCAGTTTCGGAGGCATCCAAAGAAGCAGTCTGGCTCTAGAAGATCCTTTCAGAACTTGGAATCTGCCACACATAGACAGACTAATTGTGAAGTATTATGACAACACTGGAGTAGTCTCACAATCCAAAGATCCTAGGAACCACAAGGAGGAAAACACATTGAGAGGAAGTACCACCTGATTCGGGATTTCATCTGAAGACGTGAAATCGTGGTGGAACAGATAGCCTCAGAGAACAACCTAGCAGATCTTTTCACCAACCCTTTGGCTGAAAGAGTCTTTAAGAGACACTTAGACACTATAGAGGTGGGCACCTACAGACTTTCTTACTCTTAGAGTGCAAGTGGGAGATTGTTGGAATGTATGCCCTCTAGACTAGGTTTCTAATATAATTATTGAATTTATTAATAAAAGAATTTATTCTCAAAGTTTGTTTGTAAATTTATATTTTATTTCGGCACGATTTACATTTGGAAAGGACCCATTGTGTTTAAGTAAGTGATCCATATGAATGGTGGTCTTTCATAGTAAGGTATGGATCATGGGTTACTTAACACATAAACGTTTGTTCTTAACTGATTGATAAGAAAGGCAATTTTATCATGTTTATGTTATTGTACTATGAATTCCAAATGGGAAATGGCTTACCTTTAGCCAGTGAGTAGTCCACTCATTTCATAGCATGAGCGTATTTTGAATACGTAGAACATGACCTGTAATAGTGGTTTCTAAAAGTACTATTCAGAAGAAACCCAGACTATTACTGTTACAGTGTGGACTAATACTCTACTGCTTGAGTATAAGTTGGTGGTCTGACGAAGCTGGAAGCATGTACTTTGATATGCTATAGTTGAGGTTCTATCGTAGAGTCTATATACTTATATGTTGGGTATATGTGACTAGTTAGTTGTACAAGATAGCTTCTACGCTATATCGCCCATTGTGACTGTTTGAATGATCTAAATATCCAGGGCTCTGGGGAACATAACTTGGATGTTTGCTTTAGGGTAGCTCCCTTAGAAAGCAGAAACATTCTAAGAGGTCGTAGATCAAAGGATGGTAGATGTTATTTGGAGAGGTGTTAGTACACTGTTCCACTCTAAATTTATGGCGATGCGTAGAGGGATATTTTAGTCATTATACTGTAGGTCAGAGGCATTGCTTACACAGCATTGTCTTTAGGCTCAATATTTTCTTAAGCTGATATTAGGAAGTATTTAAAATGAAAAATAAAGCTATTTATATAGCAAGGGTATTTTTGTCATTTTAGTAGCCAAGGCGATGTGTCTTTTAGCCCCCGGAATAGCCCATAACTCCTAATGGATATGGGTGAAGGATTTGGTCTTGGATAAAATAGGTTTTAATTTTTTTAGGTAGCTTGGTTTGTTTGTTGGGCTAGAATAAAATAAAAGGCCCAAGAGAGAGAATAAAATAATTACCTAATTTAATTAGTTAATTAATTATTCATTGCTTGAGCCCAGATCGAATAATTAGAAATTAACCTGGGCTTAAATTAGATATAAAGCTTATTTATTTATCTGGGTTCTTTTTGGGCTTGTTTATTTATTTATGTGCTTTATCAAGTCCAAGATTAAATAAATAAATTAAAAGCTTATTATAATCTATGGGATACTTAGTCCAAGAGTAGAAAATAATTAATGTAACACCCCACGACTACGTACCCTAAAAGGGCGGGGATGTCGCCCCGTCCCGTAGGACAAGGGGTCTTTAGAACGAGGTATAAAATATAAAGGCAATCTCCAAAAGGATCAACTTCGATAAATAAGGAAATACTCTTATTACATTAGGCTCAACTTTGGGGCAAAACGAAATAAAACAAAATATTATTTAGAAGCATAAGTAACAAATGTCTCCTAGAACGGATAGAGAAACAGCAAAAGCTTCAACTATTACATGCCCCACTGACTCAGCACAGTCTATCCCCTGAAAACATAATGTAAAACGGTGTGAGAATAAATCTCAGTATGTCCTGTGTATGCACATGGTGTTTCAAATTGTTCGTGTTTGCAAAGTGTAAAACATTTGTAGAAATAATTTGGCAAGTCATAAACAATCTCTTTTCGCAAGGAGTGGGTTTTTCTTATTGTCACACTTTGTACAAAATAAATTCTCCACTCGGATAAAAGTCATGTCACCACACGTTGGGCTCAATGAGAACAAATTGGCCAAGGCACCACACTTTGTGCACCTTGTCCGGACTAGATTACCACACATTGGGCATTCTGATCAAGGTGAGTGTACAGCCCACCGGGTGAGATACTCCTCCATCTCTACACCCAACAAAACTATCCGGGTGTCCATGCCGGGAATATAAGTGATACCATACCAGGTACACATGCTAGCTTGGACTGGCCTGACCAACCAACACTGTCGCTTTTTCAAGCAAAGTTCATCTTCTGGAGGTGGCCTCCTGCCAGAAGACTTACGCTAGCCCTCCAAGACTAGTATTGTTAGCCTACCCTTATTGAGTACTCCACGAACATATCCGTTAATTCCTGATTCAAAATATTTCCAAACCTTGGCTTTGTAAAATGTGGTTTTCTTTAAAAGAGATTTCTGAAAATCTAAGGAAAAGAATAATTTTCTTGATAAAATCGTTAGTTTGACAAAACCGTTGAAAGAATATATATCCACCTTTACAACCCAAGCAAGCATAGTTTAACAATAGCTTTACAAAGCTTCACAACATGGACTTGCCATCACAACCTTTAACAAAACAGTTTATAAAAGGACTTACCATCACAACAGTTAATAAAAGAGTTTATGCAAGGACTTACCGGATATGCCTCAGACAAACGTGATAAATTCACAACTGGCTTTCCTCAATTATCCACCTGATCTAAACCATATTATATCATGATCAGGGTCTCAATTAATTCAAACATGCTCTAATTCCATTTATTTTCACAACAATTCTCAATCCCCTATTTAATTCCAAGTAAACTATTCAATCCCCAAAGATCATATACTACGACCACGTGTTTATCTCACTAATAAAGACCATTAAACTTTACTTTCGGCATCAAGGGAGGGTATTCCCTTACCTTGCAACTATCGGGTAATGAGGTCTCGATACTCCTATAGTGATCGTCCCGAGTTCGCTTGAGAAGAAGAGAGAAACTACCTCCTTTGCTCCTCTTGACCGAAAATTAACGAAGAAGAGGAAATCAGCCTCTATAGGGCGTGATTTAAGGGTAGAAGAAAGAGAAAAGAATCATTAGAGAAAAATGGCATCAAAAGGTTGAGAGGATTTGTGCTTACCTTGAGATGTGTTCGATTTTTGCTTGGAATAGCTCTTGAGTTTTCGAAAATTTGCAGAGAGAAGTTGCTGAAATTTTCATGTAGAATGGACAGGGTAGACGGTTGCTAGGATTTAAAGTTGGAGAAGATTGGCTTAGGGTTAGATGGTGATGTTTAGAAAGACTCCTAATGGCTTTAGGTTTCTTGGATAGCAAGGGCGAAATTTCAGCTTGTTGTGCCCTTTGATGCTTGCCGAATTTGGGAGGGTGTAATGAAGGGAAATATTCTGCAATTTGCTCCACTATGCTGGCCGAAATACTGCTCAAAAGGAGGCTGAATGTGTTCAGAATTTTGGGCCAAACAAGGAAGAGTTTGTGTGGGTTTCGATGACTGAAAAATCCTGTGCAAGCTGTGCAAAATTGCTGAGCAGAAGGAGAAGAAATTCTGGGCTGTTTAGGCTGTAATTCTACCGAAATTTCCAGAGAAAAGATGAGGGTTTTGGGCTCTGAAAATAGCTTGATCAGCTGGGGTTTTTTTGTGTGTTTTGTGTGCAGAATTTCGGTTGGATTAGGAACAAAACAGCTGGCCGAAATTCCTGTGCATAAGCTGGACGAATTTCAGTGTTTTTATGTGAATAAAAATCTGGTTTTGTGCAGCTAAGGTACCCTGAATTGATGAGGAGTATTTAGGTGTTTTGAGCTGGGATTTACAGAGTTGGATTGTAGCTAAAGATGGCTGGAATTTCAGACAGCTTATGGTGATACAAAGCTGCCGAAATTCAGCTAGGAAAAGGAAGAAAAACCTAGTTGAATTTGGATTGAAATAAAATCTGATTTTATCAAGGATTTGGATAGGATTTCCTCTAGTCCTAGAAGAGTTTGGATTGAGCTAAAAGTCCTCCAAGAAGTGGCTGCACTTGCTGGAATTTTTTTCCAGATTTTTAGCTAACATTCTAGGATTAAAATCAATAATATTTCCTACTAGGAAAAGGACTCATTAATTCCACCTATCCATGGCAACATCTATCTAGCTAAAATCAAGCTAATATTTTAATTACTAGCTAGGGTTTTATTCGAAAATTCCTAAGGAACACAAGCTGAAATTAAAGGTGAACTTTATTCACATCAAAGTCCTTGAATATAGAGACTTTTTTCCTTGGAGTAAAAATACTAAAATTTCTCTAGGATAGCTAGATTCTTTTTCGGCCAAGACAAGAAATGGTTTAAGGAAAAGAATTTCAAGAGGAGAAACTAACTTCACAAAAGGTAATCACCAACCTCCCCGCTACTCCAAAACAACTCCAATACTAATTTTTCTACAAGAAGTTCTTACCACCCCAATACTCATCCTTCCAAATCTTCGACCAAACCTCCCTTATCCAAATCTTTAACAACACAACTATTTCACATCAATTAATTCAATTGCAAGAGCAACGGAAAAATTCACATGCATCCATGCAAATAAAATTATTCTAGCTACCACATAAAATGCAAGATGATATGCAATGCATGAATTTTCCCCATAGTCAAAGGTGGTTTTGGGCGGGGTATTACATCCCCTCCCACTTAAGAGAATTTCATCCCGAAATTCAGATTTCATACCCTTCGAGCATACCCAGATACTTCTGTCTTAACCATTCCTCCGTCTCCCACGTTGCATCCTGTGCTCCATGATGATCCCAAAGTATCTTCACCGTAGGTATCTGCTTGTTTCGGAGCGTCTTAATACTCCGCTCCAAGATCTTGACGGGTCTCTCCACGCAACTCAGATTGGGTTGCAACTCCAACGGTTCCTCAATGAGTACATGACTCTGATTGGGATTGTACCTTTTCAACTGGGAGACATGGAATACGTCATGCATCCCGGTTAGACCATCAGGTAGATCCAATCGGTAGGCAATCGGTCCAATTTTCTCCAATATCGGGAATGGTCCCAAATACCTAGGACTCAACTTCCCTCCCCTTGGATGTTTCAGGATTCCTCTACTAGGAGTCAACTTCAAGAATGCACAGTCACCTACTTGGAACTCTGATTCCCTCCTCCTAGTGTCTGCATAACTTTTCTGTCTACTTTGAGCTGCCCTTAGCCTTTCCCGAATTAACTTAATCTTGCCGGTCATCTCTTGAATACATACTTCACCAGTCTTTTTAACGTTCCCTTCTTCTGTCCATCCCCAGTATATCGGTACTTGGGATTTTCGCCCATACAGTGCTTCGTACGGTGCCATTCCGATCGACGCCTGATAGCTGTTGTTATATGCTAACTCCGCATGCGGTAAATACTCAATCCACTTGTCTCCAAAGTCCAAGATACATGCTCGGAGCATGTCTTCCAGTATCTGAATGACTCTTTCGGACTGACCGTCTGTTTGCGGATGAGCAGAGGTGCTGAATTTCAGGGTCGTGCCCAAGGACTCCTGGAACTTACCCCAGAACCTTGAAGTGAATCTAGGGTCCCTATCCGAAACGATGCTCGACGGTACATTGTGCAACCTTACAATTTCTCGGGTATATGTCTGAGCCAACTTTTCCATCGAGTCCCTTACGTTTACCGGTATGAAGTGCGCTGTCTTGGTCAATCGGTCCACTACCACCCAGATCGCATCTTTGTGTGACTTGGTCATCGGAAGGCTAGTCACAAAGTCCATGGTCACCTTTTCCCATTTCCATTTGGGAATCAGTAACGGTTGCAGTAACGGTTGCAGACTTCTTATGCTCCATCTTAACCTTTTGGCATGTCAGGCAGGTTGACACATGCTAAACTACATCTCTCTTCATTCCAGCCCACCAATATTTCCTCTTCAAGTCTTGGTACATCTTTACCTCCCCAGGGTGTTTGGTGTATTTGCTCTTGTGCGCTTCGTCTAGTATCCTCTTCCTTAAGTCTTGGATGTCCGGTACACAAATCCGGTCCCGAAAGTATAATACTCCTTTCTCGTCGATCCGGAAATCGCTTCCTCCTCTCGCGATCTCTTTCTCCTTGAAAGTTTGAAATTCTATATTGCCCTGTTAACCTGATACAATTTCCTGGTCCAGATCGGGTTTCAGGGTCAAGTTGCTCATGCAGATCTTCCCCTCTTGCACTTGCGCCTCTTTCTCCAGGATATCCTGGACTGCCGACACCTCCTGTATTCTCAAGTGTGCCATTTTCACCTTTTGACTTAGAGCGTCTACTACCACATTCGCTTTACCCCGATGATAGTTAATAGGGCACTTATATTCTTCCAGGAACTCCATCCACCTACGCTACTGGAGATTCAAGTCCTTTTGCGTGAAGATGTACTTCAAACTCTTATGGTCCATAAAAACCTCGTATTGTGCACCATACAAGTAATGTCGCCATTTCTTCAAGGCGAACACTATTGCTGCTAGCTGTAGGTCATGCGTGGGATAATTAACTTCATGCGGCTTTAGCTTTCTAGATGCATAGGCTATGACCTTCCATTCCTGCATCAGCACAGCTCCTAGTCCTTCCTTGGATGCATCTGTATAGAGTGCATAGGGCTTATCAGCCTCGAGCAGGCTCAGTACGGGTGCTGAAATCAACCTCCTATTAAGTTCTTGGAAGCTCTTCTCGCACTTCTCACTCAAAGCAAAAACGACATCCTTCTTCAACAGTCGTGTCATCGGTGAAGCTAAAGTATAGAAGTTTTTAATGAAACGCCGATAGTACCCGGCCAACCAAAGGAAATTTCGTATCTCGGTAATATTCTCCGGTTGTTTCCAATTAGCTACGGCTTCTACCTTAGTAGGGTCCACTTTGATCCCCTCCTTGGATATCACGTGACCAAGGAAAGACATTGAGCTCAGCCAAAACTCATACTTACTGAACTTAGCGTAATGTTTGAATTCCCTCAGCTTCTCTAGGAGCAACCTTAAGTGCTCCGCATGGTCCTACAGATTTTTGGAGTAGATCAAAATGTCATCGATGAATATAACCACGAATTTGTCCAAGTATGGTTGAAAAATGCGATGCATAAAATCCATGAATACTGCCGGTGCATTGGTTACACCGAACGGCATTACTACAAATTCGTAGTGGCCATACCCCGTGTTGAATGCAGTCTTAGGAATGTCTTCTTCTTTGATCCTCACTTGATAGTATCCTTGCCATATGTCCAATTTCGAAAAACAAGTAGCGCCTTGCAGTTGATCAAACAACTCATCGATCAAGGGTAGAGGGTATTTATTCTTGATTGTTAGATTGTTCAGTCCCCGATAGTCGATACATAGCCTCAAGGTACCATCTTTTTTCTTGACAAACAACACCGGGGCTCCCCACGAGGACGTAGTCGGCCGAATGTAGCCTTGCCTTAGTAATTCCTCCAATTGCTCATTTAACTCTTTCAACTCTGTCGGTGCCATCCGGTAGGGGGTTCTAGATACCGGTTCTGCTCCGAGAATCAGATCCATAGTGAACTCAACTTCCCGTTTAGGGGGTAGGAAAGTGAGCTCCGTAGGGAACACATCCGAAATGTCTTTCACTACCTCCGTACTTTCCAAGGTACAATGGTCCTTTGGTTTGTTTAGGAGATACGCCAAGTATCCCGCACATCCTTTCTTGAGCAACTTCCGGGCTTTAGCTCCAGCAATAAGAAATTTCAATTCCTTCGTTCGCTTGCCATTGAATTCAATTACATCCCATCCAAGTCTCACAAACTGCACCGTCTTAATCTTGCAGTCCACACGAGCTCCGTGCTTCGACAACCAGTCCATGCCCAAGATCAAGTCATAACCGTCCATGGCCAGGATTATAAGGTCGGCCTCCAGAATCTCCTTCCCAACCTCAACTCCACAACTTCCCATTTTCTTGCCTGCTTCACCACCTTTCCCAAGGGGGAACTAACTACTAGGGTATAAGGTAGCTCATTTCCTTCGATCACGGCGGCGTCCGCTCCGACTTCTTCTCGGTTCAGGGCAAAAACTTTGGCCTTCACCTGGGGTTTCAGGCCTCTCGCTTCGGCTGGTCCACCAGCGGCACCTCTATTGCCTCCCATTGGCTAGGTCGGCGCGGTCTGCTCAGTCCTTAAGGGTTTGGGGCAGACGTTCCTTAGATGTTCTAGGTCTCTGAAGTTGAAACACCTTCTCACACCCCTGCTACCCCAGCATTTCTCTCGGTGTGGCCTCGCTTCCCACACAGTCCGCAGTTCAGGCTGCCTTGCATTGATCCGGCTATAGGCACTCGAGGCTGCTTACCCCGATTCCCCCACGACATAGAACCCGTAGGTCTCTTATTACCTAAAGGCCTCATAGTTGGGTGACTCGGTTAGAAGGGTCGGCTCACCGGTCGGTGCCGATCTTCATTCTCCGTCTGAGAAGCAGCGTCCACAGCGGCAATGTAGGACGTTGGCGGTGATGGAGCCAACGCCTTCCTCAAATCTGGCCTTAGCCCTTTCACGAATTGTCAGGTGCGATTCTGCTCCGTGTCTATGAAGCACTTACAGTACTTGGACAACTGCATGAATTGGGCTACATATTGGGCCACGGTCATACCTCCCTGCCTGAGGGTCTGGAATTCATCCTTCCTCTTCTCAACCGCCCACCGAGGAATGTACTCGGCCCGGAAAGCCTTCGTAAAATCGTCCCAGGTCCACTCCTGCTCCTCCTTGTCCCATCACCCCGTACCCGCTGCCACCATGCTCGAGACGGTCCTCTCAGCCGAAAAGTAGCAAACTTCACCATCCTCTCTTTCGAGTATTGCAAAGTAGCGAAAATGTCCTCCATCTGCTCAATCCATTGCTCAGCTTTCTCATCCTGTTCCACCTTCCCCTGGAATGTGGGAGGTTGGAACTTCAGGAAACGCTCCAAAGCCTTATCCTCTCCCCGCGGTGGTTTCCTGGCCACCTTGTCCACTCTGTCGGTCAAGTTCTGTAGGATCGAGGCCATCTTGTCGAAAGCCTGACCCATGGTCACATCCCGTGACCTCTCCGAAGCCATCTCCTACTCTCCTGGCAGGTGCTCTTCCACATCGGGGGTGGAATGATGCATCTGTTCAAACTCCTGCACCGTTCTGCTATGCACAATTGTTCGGCGTCTTGGTGCCATCTTATTCACATTCACTCGAGTCAGTTAGTTATCAAGGGGGAAAAGAATATGCTTAGGTGCATGATTAGTTGATTGTAATGTACTCATCTAAGAGAGAATGTGATGTTAATGTGCAGAGATAAATCAAGTAACAAACGAAACTCATGCTTGTCATATAAACCATCCTTTGCAGAAAAGAATGGGTCATCTCATATGATACCCTTTTATTTAAAATGATAGATAGGCCCTATGAGCCACATGGTCCCTTAAGAAAAAGATAAACAAACAAAAGTATGCAAATTCCAAAGAAAGAAAGAGTAAAAGCTGCTGGTCTTCTATGTTCGACTCTCCCTAGTTTCAACAGAGGTATCGGAGTCGTCAGAGGCCGGTTCCACCAGCCACCCCACGGAACTATCGGGTCTCCCTATGTAGTTCCTCGTGAAACTAACGCTCCCACTTGGCTACCCTGACTCACCCTCTCGGTATCTCTTGGCTCTCATGGCCATCTCATAGAGCTCATCTAATGTTAATCTAACTATACCCTTAGGCGCAGGCCTCTCACTCCCCAAGTCAGATGGATCAACCAACCCCTTTCTCCTTAGCATGGCATCTACACCCAGTCCATAACGGAGTCCACAGCCCTTAGGACTCTCTTCTTGCTTCCTCTTTCCCTTATCTACCCCTCATAGAGCTGACTGCCTACTGTCTCTCTCTCCCGGGACAACCTCCATTACCTCATCGTCCTCTCATTCTACCCGAACCATCTCTCCCTTGTTCTCATCATCTCCCTCATTCCCTAGCTCATCTACACCTCCCTCACTTAACTCCCTCATTCCCTAGCTTATCACCTCATCTCCCTCATCTTCCCCTAGGCTCTCATCGACCTCTATCTCCGCCTCAACCACCGAGTCGTCTAGCACTGTCGGCTCACGCTCTCTCTCTGAATCAGACGCGGGTGGATTGGCTACGGGTAGTGGGCCAGGTGGATTCCCACAGCCAGTGGACCAGTCTCTTATAGCCGATACAACTCTTTTGACCATCCTATAAAGAAACGATAAAAATTAGCACTAGATCAGAATACTTAAGAAAATAGAACCCTATAAGTCAAGTAATTGCCTAAACCATGTCTCTGATACCACTTGTAACACCCCACGACTACGTACCCTAAAAGGGCGAGGATGTCGCCCCGTCCCATAGGAAAAAGGGTCTTTAGAACGAGGTATAAAATATAAAAGCAATCTCCAAAAGGATCAACTTAGATAAATAAGGAAATACTATTATTAGATCAGGCTCAACTTGGAACAAAACAAAATAAAATAAAAATATTGTTTAGAAGCATAAGCAACAAATGTCTCCTAAAACGGATAGAGAAACAACAAAAGCTTCAACTATTACATGCCCCGCTGACTCAGCACAGTCTATCCCCTGAAAACATGATGTAAAATGGTGTGAGAATAAATCTCAATAAGTCATGTGTGTGCACATGGTGTTTTAAATAGTTCGTGTATGCAAAGTGTAAAACATTTGTAGAAATAATTTGGCAAGTCATAAACAATCTCTTTTCGCAAGGAGTGGGTTTTCCTCATTGTCACACTTTGTACAAAGTAAATTCTCCACTCGGATAAAAGTCATGTCACCACACGTTGGGCTTCATGAGAACAAATTGGCCAAGGCACCACACTTTGTGCACCTTGTCCGGACCAAATTACCACACATTGGGCGTTCTGATCAAGATGAGTATACAGCCCACCGGGTGAGATACTACCCCATCTCTACACCCAACAAAACCATCCGGGTGTCCATACCGGGAATATAAGTGATACCATACCAGGTACACATGCTAGCTCAGACTGGCCTGACCAACCAACACTGTCGCCTTTTCAAGCAGAGTTCATCTTCTGGAGGTGGCCTCCTGCCAGAAGACTTACGCTAGCCCTCCAAGACTAGTATTGTTAGCCTACCCTTATTGAGTACTCAACGAGCATATCTGTCAATTCCCGATTCAAAATATTTCCAAACCTTGGCTTTGTAAAATGTGGTTTTCTTTAAAAGAGATTTCAAAAAATTTAAGGAAAAGAATAGTTTTCTTGATAAAATCGTTAGTTTGACAAAACCGTTTAAATAATAAATATCCACGTTTACAACCCAGGCAAACATAGTTTAACAATAGCTTTACAAAGCTTCACAACATGGACTTGCCATCACAACCTTTAACAAAACAGTTTATAAAAGGACTTACCATCACAACATTTAATAAAAGAGTTTATGCAAGGACTTACCGGATATGCCTCAGACAAACGTGATAAATTCACAGCTGGCTTTCCTCAATTATCCACCTGATCTAAACCATATAATATCATGATCAGGGTCTCAATTAATTCAAACATGCTCTAATCCCATTTACTTTCACAACAATTCGCAATCCTCTTTTTAATTCCAAGTAAACTATTCAATCCCCAAAGATCATATACTACGACCACATGTTTATCTCGCTAATAATCACCATTAAACTTTACTTTCGGCATCAAGGGAGGATATTCCCTTACCTTGCAACTACCGGGTAATGAGGTCTCGATGCTCTTATGGTGATCGTCCCGAGTTCACTTGAGAAGAAGAGAGAAACTACCTCCTTTGCTCCTCTTGACAAAAAATTAAGGAAGAAGAGGAGATCAGCCTCTATAGGGCGTGATTTAAGGGTAGAAGAAAGAGAAAAGATCATTAGAGAAAACGACATCAAGAGGTTGAGAAGATTTGTGCTTACCTTGAGATGTGTTCGATTTTTGCTTGCAAT
This sequence comes from Voacanga thouarsii, assembly GCA_026120185.1. NCBI lineage: Eukaryota > Viridiplantae > Streptophyta > Magnoliopsida > Gentianales > Apocynaceae > Voacanga > Voacanga thouarsii. The sequence goes on along the minus strand of JANUWF010002238.1, from coordinate 649,632 downwards.
AGCTCTTGAGTTTTCGAAAATTTGCAGAGAGAAGTTGCTGAAATTTTCATGTAGAATGGAGAGGGTAGACGGTTGATTGGATTTAAAGTTGGAGAAGATTGGCTTAGGCTTAGATGGTGATGTTTAGCAAGACTCCTAATGGCTTTAGAAAAATCCTGTGCAAGCTGTGCAAAATTGATGAGCAGAAGGAGAAGAAATTCTGGGCTGTTTAGGCTGTAATTCTACCGAAATTTCCAGAGAAAAGATGAGGGCTTTGGGCGCTGAAAATAGCTTGATCAGCTGGGTTTTTTTGGTGTGTTTTGTGTGCAGAATTTCGGTTGGATTAGGAACACAACAGCTGGCCGAAATTCCTGCACCGTGTTGCCGAAATTCCTCTGCATAAGCTGGACAAATTTTAGTGTTTTTATGTGAATAAAAATCTGGTTTTGTGCAGCTAAGGTACCCTGAATTGATGAGGAGTATTTAGGTGTTTTGAGCTGGGATTTACAGAGTTGGATTGTAGCAAAAGATGGCTGGAATTTCGGACAGCTTATGGTGATACAAAGCTGCCGAAATTCAGCTAGGAAAAGGAAGAAAAACCTAGTTGAATATGGATTGAAATAAAATTTGATTTTATCAAGGATTTGGATAGGATTTCCTCTAGTCCTAGAAGAGTTTGGATTGAGCTAAAAGTCCTCCAAGAAGTGGCGGCACTTGCTGGAATTTTTTTCCAGATTTTTACCTAACATTCTAGGATTAAAATAAACAAGATTTCGTTCTAGGAAAAGGACTCATTAATTCCACCAATCCATGGCAACATCTATCTAGCTATAATCAAGCTAATATTTTAATTACTAGCTAGGGTTTTTTCGAAAATTCCTATGGAACACAAGCTGAAAATTAAAGGTGAACTTTATTCACTTCAAAGTCCTTGAATATAGAGACTTATTTCCTTGGAGTAAAAATACTAAAATTTCTCTAGGATAGCTAGATTCTTTTTCAGCCAGGACAAGAAATTTTTTAAGGAAAATAATTTCAAGAGGAGAAACTAACTTCACAAAAGGTAAGATTCGAACTCGGGTCACCAAAGGTAATCACCAACCTCCCCGCTACTCCAAAACAACTCCAATACTAATTTTTCTACAAGAAGTTCTTACCACCCCAATACTCATCCTTCCAAATCTTCGACCAAACCTCCCTTATCCAAATCTTTAACAACACAACTATTTCACATCAATTATTTCATTTGCAAGAGCAACGGAAAAATTCACATGCATCCATGCAAATAAAATTATTCTAGCTACCACATAAAATGCAAGATTCTATGCAATGCATGACTTTTCCACATAGCCAAAGGTGGTTTTGGGCGGGTTATTACAATTAAAGCCGGGCCAATAGCTAGAATAAAATCCTCGCAGAGGTTTTGGTTTGGTTTTTAAGCCAAGCAATACCTCTGTTGATAGAAAAAGAGGAATGCAATTTTAGTAGCTAATGGTGTAGACTGAGTGTAAAAAAAAGAAAGGTAGAAAAATACAGCAAGAATTTCTCTCTCTCTCTCTCTCTGTAATACCCCATGTTAGACCGTCTTGGGTAAGTGAGGGAAAAGTCAAGCATGTCATATTAAGTTATACCACATTTGATGATTTGAATTATTTTTCATTCAAATATTGGTTGGGGATTACATGAATTAATTTGTTCTTGAACTAGTTTGATTGCTTGAGCTTTCATTTATTGAGGAGAGTTTATTGGAAAAAAAAGGGCAAAGCAAGTGGGGAGAGCATTTAAACCTTGACGGGCTTGAGTTTGAATCCTAGAAATTTCAAATCCTTTTCATTCTCTTATTTTCCTTCCTCCTTCCCTAACTTTTCCCTAGTTTGGCCGAAATCTCTAGGAAACTAGTCACTAGGAAATTAATTTCCTAAGAAGAGAAAAATAAATTAGGAGAGTGATTTATTTGAAAATTTTATAAAATATTTGAGAACAAATTAAATTGTTGGTTCTAATATCTTATCATAACCTTTTAGAGAATTTTAATAATATATTAGTAAAGAAAAGCATATATAAGAAAGCATATAGGTATTATTTTCAAGGAAATAAATTCCCATATTTTATCTTCTTTCAAATAATATTTTCTTAATGGAAATAAAAGACTTGGAGGTGAAATTAAATGGAGTATTTATCTGTTGGATAAATCCAGGAATTTTCGAAGCCTTAGGGGAAATTTCAGTAGGCATGAATAGGAAACCAGAATTTTATTTCCTAATAACTATTTAATAGCTATTTCCTAATTAGATGACCTAATTCCTCTCTAGGGTTGTCAAGAAAACTCCCTTCTAGAAGCCGCCACTTAGGGTAAAGACAACTTACCTAAAACACTCCCAAACCCTAGCTAAGATTGGCCAAGAAAACCCTAACCAACTAGGACTTGTCTTCAGCCAAAAGGAAACCAGAATTTCAGCCCTACACCCTCAGAATTTTCGTCACTGTTCACACCTATTCTGCCTAAAATTTCCAGCACAAAATCTGCACAAAAGTGCCCTAGCTATCAAGCAGAAAAACAGCTGCACAAAGGCCCATTCTTCCTCTCCTATTTTCGCTATTATAGGGACTCAAAACCCATCAGATTTTTCCTCTCTTTCTGTCCAGAATCTCAGCACCCTCAGCTACACAAACACAGCAGCCACCAACCCTAATTCCCCTCCAAAATCTCGACAGCCCTAGAGAACACCAAAGCTGAACAATTTTCTTTTTTGATCAAGAAACCCTAGTAAGGCCAAAACTTCTTCAAACAACTAAACCCTAAAGCACCTCAGCCTAACCTATCTCCTTCATCAATAAGCCTCCAACCAACCATAAAAACCCTCCATTGCTCTGAAATTCCAGCCGCCAACCCTCCTCCACATCTGGACCAAAATTGCACCCAAAACTCCATCAAAGCTGAAAACCAACTCTAAGGTAAGCAACTCCACAACTCTTCATCAACTCCTCTTCAATTCCTCTCGTCTTCTTCTCCTAAATCTCGATCATAAGGGACTGATTTTACCCATTCTTTGGGGAGTCTTGATTAAGGACATCCAAGCGATCTAAACTCTTCAACTACTGATCAAACTCAAGCTAGTCAATAAGGAATTGCCGTGATTTAAGTCTAAATCGCTAAGAGGTAATCAAGATCCAATTTTTATTGATTTACAAGGTCTTAAACTTCGAAATATTGACTTAAGGATGTTTAGGGAGTCTAGTATAAACGCAAGAATATATTAGATTGATGAACATGTTGATGAAAGCCATAGACAAAGCATGTATGAGATAGGACATTGATGTATCTTTCTATAATGAACCTCGATTCATGCTAAATAGGCAAAAGATGAGATCGTTTAATGTTTATGGGGCTATTTATAATGTTTTATGTTAGTTTAATATGGAAGAGGTTATGTGAAGAATTGATCTAGATCAATGCATGGTCATGATCAATAGAATCGTAAAGGAAAGTTATACATGTGATTTAGTGAATCAAATACTATGGATGCAATAGGTAAATAATAAAATCCTGAAGAGTCATGTTGTATGAAATAATGGGTGGAATGATTAAATCCTAATTGCGGGGTTATTTGCTCTAGATAAGAAATGAGAGGAAATTAGAGCAATCAATTGAGTTGGATTTGGCTGTGATATGTCCAGGTAAGTCCCTGCATAACTGTTTTGATAAATGTTACTTGTTTGCAAGCAATTTTTACAATGTTATTTGGAGTTGGTATCAATATGATGCTTTGACACAAGGATTGAGCCTTGGCTAAAAATGATGAGTTATGTTGGATTGTTGTGAGATTTGGATTGGAAATGTGGATGTTCAATTTTCAAAAATGAATTTGCTAAATTTTAATTGTTCAAACTTCCAAAATGATTTCTTAAACCATTGCCAAACGATTTGGAAACGCTATTACGAAAAATCACGTTTGCAATCAAATTAATTAAAGACTTTCGGAAAAGGGAAAATGATTCTAGCCCTGAATGGGGAGCATTGAGTACTCAGCGGGGGTAGGCTAGTAGTACTAGTTTCGAAGAGCAGGAGTGAGTCTTCTGGTAGGTGGCCACCTGCAGAAGATAAATTCAACTTGGAAAGGCGACAGTACTACTTAATCAGGCCGGTCCGAGCTAGCATATTAGTCCATGTGGACACTGATGACTAGGATTGGACAATCGGAGTATTAGGTGAAGAGATGGAGGAGTATCTCACCTGGTGGGTGAATTCCCCACTGCCCATTGTTGAAAGAATACATTGGTAAGCTATCATGGTGATAACCATGATATGGATTGTGTTAATATATTGTTGAATCATTTGCTAATCCCTACTTAATGAATTATGAATGTGATGAAATAGTAATTGATTGTGAATTGTTTTGGAAGGCTCTTTTATATAACTGTTATTGATGAAATTGACTTGCAAACACGATTTTGTGGTTTTGATAAATCTGCATACATGAAATGGTTTTAACTGACATTTGCACACACGGGACTTACTGAGATGTCAATCTCACACCTTTTATATCATGATTTCAGGAGATTACTTTCAGTGAGCAGTGCGAAGCTAGGGTTGAGCTCCAATTTATTTATTTAGTTGTGGTTGAATTTATTTCAAGAGACGCTTGTTAGTTTTGATTTTCAAGACTTGTATAAGTTTTGCTTTTAGATGTAATGGAATTATCCTTTTAATTTTATTTAGCAGTTTTCGTTTTATTTTGTACCTTGTTATAGACCCCTGGTCCTTTGGTGGTCCTTTGGACGGGGCGACATCCTGCCCTATCTAGGTACCTAGGGTGTGGGGTGTTACAAGTGGTATCAGAGCCTAGGTTTAGGCAAATGACATTCGTGAGTGGTACCTAAAGCTTAGGAATTGGATTCATTGAATAGTGTAAGACCTCTAAGAGTCGAGATTTAGTTCTGATTTCTTTATGTTTCTTTTATAGGATGACTAGGAGATCTACAGCTGTAACTCGAGACTGGCCTTTTATGTGTGGTCCCACTAGTGGTAGAGCACATAACCCATCCCCGTACTATATTCATCATCATTTGATTTAGAGGCAGAACCCGATGGTGGATGGATTTTGGGTGAGGACGAGGTAGACCATGAGCCGCCTATGATAGAAGACTTTGGAGTAGAGAAAGAACCCGAGGACCCGATACCAGAGATGCTGGCACTTGAGAAGAATGGGGATATGAAAGAGGAGGAGATAGGGGATGGAGGAGCAATGAATGATGAGAGTGAGAATGAGCTAGGGGACTTAAGATTGAGGGGGAGATAGGAGAGCTAGAGAGTGAGAGTGAAGCGGAAGTGATTAAGGGAGAGGGTAGTATTAATACACTTGCGACCCCATCCATAGAGGAAGGAACCCCGACGTTGTTGGGAGGTGAGTCTTATGAGTCGGAGTCTAGGAGACCTAAGAGTGCACTGATGCTGGCCACGGAGAAATTGAGGGATGCGGAGTTGAGAGCTAAGCTGAGGGTAGGAAAGTTGAGGGGTACGTTTTAGGTCGGCCTAAGAAGAAGCCCCGACCCTTTGGCTTCGCAAAGGATTGTGTGATAGATCATCCCAATAGTAGTGCAGGGTTGGCTAGTGGAACCTTCTCTAGAGACTTCCGAGGATTCCAGCGACTCTAGTGATGCTTAGAGTTTTAGGATCTTTAGTGCTTATTCTTTTATTTTATTAAAGAGATGTTTGTTCATTTGTTTGGTTCAGCATTTATTCCTTATTCTGAAATTTTGCTTAGCAAGAATAAAAAGGGGTATCTATGGAATACTCCCTTATTTTGTGCCAATTTAGAATTGGTTAATAAAAATGTGATTTACTTGATTTCTTTATCCTACTTGCAGCATTATTTGCAAAATTTATTTTCCCATGCATTGCAAGTTATTTCAAATCTATAAGTTGATCAATTGCATGTCATGAACTTTCCCCTAATAAGGCTTGTACTGGGTGCAAGTAGATGGCACCAAGGCGTAGAACTACTATGCAAGGTCTCTATTTCTGTTTTAATAGACCCCGGATCGACTCATTCATATGTGAGCAATAAGTGTGCATGCCATTTAGGTTGGGACGGGGTAGAATTACCTTATACCATGCTAGTGAGTACACCTTTGGGGAGGTAAAGAGGTGCGAGTAAAGTAGTGCAAGGGTGCGATGTTGTGGTCGGAAAAGAGATTTTAAAGGCAGACCTCATAATCCTATATATCGATGACTGTGATATGATTCTGGGTATAGACTAGCTAGCAAAGCATGGAGCAAGAGTGGATTGCAAGGCCATGACAAAGCAGTTTGTCAAACCCGGATACGACGTATTAGAGTTTAACGGGAGAAAGGTGAGTAAGTTGAAATTCCTGATAGCAGGCACAAAGGCAAATAAAATGCTGAAGAAGGGTTGTGTGGGATATTTAGCTTATCTAATAATAAACCCAAGGATTAGTGTACCTTGGAAAGCACCAAAGTGGTAAAGTACTTTGCAGACGTATTTCCGGCCAAACTTACTTCTCTTCCACCTTCTCGAGAAGTCGAGTTCACCATCGATTTAGTTATGGAAGTGGAGCCAGTGTCAAAGACTCCTTATCGGATGGCGCCTGTAGAATTGAAAGAATTGAAGGAGCAACTGGAAGAATTGGTTAAGCAAAGGTACATAAGACCCAGTACATCGCCATGGGGAGCCCCAGTGTTGTTCGTAGAGAAGAAGAATGGGACATTGAGATTATGTGTAGACTATAGAGGGCTGAACAACCTCACGATCAATAACAAGTATCCCTTGCCTTTAATTGATGAGTTGGTCGATCAGTTGCAAAGTTTGTGTTACTTTTCTGAGTTGGATCTCCGGCAAGGTTATTACCAAGTGCGAGTCAAGGAGGAGGATATTCCCAAGATGGCTTTCAACACTAGATATGGCCACTACGAGTTCGTGGTGATGCCATTCGAAGTAACTGATGCACCTGCCATTTTCATGGATTTTATGCACAGGGTTTTCCGACCGTACCTGGATAAATTTGTGGTAGTGTTCATAGACGATATTCTAATCTACTCTAAAAGTCCCGAGGAGCATGCGGAGCATCTAAAGTTAGTACTGGAGAAACTAAGAGAGCATAAACTTTATGCTAAGTTTAGAAAGTGTGAGTTTTGGTTGGATTCAGTGGCTTTCCTTGGCCACGTGATATCTAAAGATGGAATCAAGATGGACCCATCGAAAGTCAAGGTGGTTTCAAATTGGAAGCAACCGGAGAGCGTGACCAAGGTTAGGAGTTTCCTTGGATTGGCAGGATACTACCGCCGTTTCATTAAGAACTTCTCTACGCTAGCGACACCAATGACCTAATTGCTAAGGAAGGACCTGCCATACGTCTGGAATGATAAGTGTGAGAAGAGCTTCCAAGAACTTAAGAGGAGATTGATGACGGCACCAGTACTGAGCCTACCCGAGGAAGGTAAGGCCTACTCCTTGTACACGAATGCGTCTAAGGAAGGTCTAGAGGCGGTGTTGATGCAGGACAGGAAAGTTGTCGCCTATGCCTCGAGGAAGTTGAAGCCGCACGAGATAAACTATCCGACTCACGATCTGGAGTTAGCAGCGACAGTGTTTGCTTTGAAGAAATGGCGAAACTATTTTTATGGGGCGGAATATGAAGTTTTCACAGATCATAAGAGCTTGAAGTATATATTCATGCAAAAGGAACTTAAGGCAAAGGAGGTTGATGGAGTTTTTGGAAGAATACAAGTGTCCAATTAACTACCATCTGGGGAAAGCAAATGTGGTAGCTAATGCGCTAAGTCAAAAAGTGAGGATGGCTAACTTAAGGGTACAAGAGATTCAAGTAGTACAGGATATCTTGGGGAAAAAGGCGGAAGTGGGAGAAGGAAAAATTAGCTTGAGTAACCTGAGATTAGAGCCTGAGCTAAGGCAAGAGATTAGTGAGGCTCAATGGAATAACCAAGAGTTTCAGGTTTTCAAGGCAAAGGAAGTGAAGAGAGGAAATAAGGAATTTTGGACTGATGAATCAGGAGTGACGTATTTCCGAGAGCGTCTATGTGTACCGGATGACCCAATATTGAAGAAAAAGATAATGGATGAGGCTCATAAGAGCAAGTATTCTATCCATCCGGGGGAAGTTAAGATGTACCAAGATTTGAAAAGGGCCTATTGGTGGCCGGGAATGAAAAGAGATGTGGGGCAATACGTCTCTACTTGCTTGACTTGCCAGAAAGTAAAAGCGGAGCACAAGAAGGCAGCCGGATTGCTACAACCATTGCCTATACCTGAGTAGAAGTGGCAAGAGGTGACGATGGATTTCGTTACTGGATTACCAATGTCTAAGACTATGAAGGATGCTGTGTGGGTAGTGGTTGATAGATTGACCAAGACAGCTCATTTCATTCCGGTGAATATGAGGGACTCTATGGAAAAACTGGCCAAGACATATACTCGCGAAGTAGTTAGATTGCATGGAGTGCCAACCAGTATTGTGTCCGATCAAGATCCCAGGTTTACCTCCAGATTTTGGACCAAGTTTCAAGAGTCAATGGGGACGACTCTGAAGCTTAACACATCCGCTCACCCCCAAACTGATGGATAGTCCGAGAGAGTCATCCAAATATTGGAGGACATGCTTAGGGCTTGCGTGATGGATTTTGGAGATAAGTGGATAGAGTGTATACCCTACGCTGAGTTAGCATACAATAATAGTCATCAGGCGTCGATTGGAATGGCACCCTACGAAGCGTTATATGGGCGGAAATGTCAAGTACCCTTGTATTGGGGATGGGTAGAAGATGGACAAATCAGCAAGTCTGGGGAAGTGAATATTGAGAAAATGGCCAATAAAGTGAAGATAATAAATGAGAGACTGAAAACCACTCAAAGCCGACAGAAGAGTTATGCCGACAATAGAAGAAGGGAGCTGGAGTTTCAGGTGGGGGACCGAACCTTTCTAAAGATAACGCCGAGCAGAGGGGATTCTGAAGCATCCTACAGGAGGGAAGCTGAGTCCTAGATACCTAGGACCTTTCCCCGTTATCGAACGGATTAGACCGGTAGCATATCGGTTGGAGTTGTCGGAAGGATTAGCAGGAATTCATGATGTGTTCCATGTATCCTAGTTGAAGAAATACAACCCTGACCCGGAGCATGTATTGAATGAGGAGCTGTTGATTCTACAGCCTAATTTGAGCTACGTTGAGAAACCAATTAAGGTTTTGGATCGGAGTGTCAAGGTGTTGAGAAATAAGCAGATACCTATGGTCAAGATTTTGTGGGACCATCGTGGTACTCAGGATGCAACATGGGAAACCAAAGATTGGGTGAAGAAGAAATATCCAAGCTTGCTCTAAAGGTATAGAACTCTGAATTTCGGGGCGAAATTCCCTTAAGGGGGAGAGGATGCAATACCCCATGTTAGACCGTCTTGGGTAAGTGAGGGAAAAGTCATGCATGTCATATTAAGTTATACCACATTTAATGATTTGAATTATTTTCCATGAAAATTTGGTTGTGGATTGCTTGAATTAATTTGTTCTTGAAATAGTTTGATTGCTTGAGCTTTCATTTATTGAGGAGATTTTATTGGGGAATAAAAAGGGCAAAGCAAGTGGGGAGAGCATTTAAACCTTGACGGGCTTGCGTTTCAATCCTAGCAATTTCAAATCCTTTTCATTCTCTTATTTTCCTTCCTCCTTCCCTAACTTTTCCCTAGTTTGGCCGAAATCTATAGGAGACTAGCCACTAGGAAATTAATTTCCTACGAAGAGAAAAATAAATTAGGAAAGTGATTTATTTGAAAATTTTATAAAATATTTGAGAACAAATTAAATTGTTGGTTCTAATATCTTATCATAACCTTTTAGAGAATTTTAATAATATATTAGTAAAGAAAAGCATATATAAGAAAGCATATAGGTATTATTTTCAAGGAAATAAATTCCCATATTTTATCTTTTTTCAAATAACATTTTCTTAATGGAAATAAAAGACTTGGAGGTGAAATTAAATGGAGTATTTATCTCTTGGATAAATCCAAGAATTTTTGAAGCCTTAGGGGAAATTTCAGTAGGCATGAATAGGAAACCATAATTTTATTTCCTAATAACTATTTAATAGCTATTTCCTAATTAGATGACCTAATTCCTCTCTATGGTTTTCTAGAAAACTCCCTTCTAGCAGCCGCTACTTAGGGTAAAGACAACTTACCTAAAACACTCCCAAACCCTAGCTAAGATTGGCCAAGAAAACCCTAACCAACTAGGACTTGTCTTCAGCCAAAAGGAAACCAGAATTTCAGCCCTACACCCTCAGAATTTTCGTCACTATTCACACCTATTCTGCCTAAAATTTCCAGCACAAAATCTGCACAAAAGTGCCCTAGCTATCAAGCAGAAAAACAGCTGCACAAAGGCCCATTCTTCCTCTCCTATTTTCGCTATTATAGGGACTCAAAACCCATCAGATTTTTCCTCTCTTTCTATCCAGAATCTCCATACCCTCAGCTACACAAACACAACAGCCACCAACCCTAATTCCCCTCCAAAATCTCGGCAGCCCTAGAGAACACCAAAACTGAACAATTTTCTGTTTTGATCAAGAAACCCTAGTAAGGCCAAAACTTCTTCAAACACCTAAACCCTAAAGCACCTCCGCCTAACCTATCTCCTTCATCAATCAGCCTCCAACAAACCTTAAAAACCCTCCATTGCTCAGAAATTCCAGCCGCCAACCCTCCCCCACATCTGGACCAAAATAGCACCCAAAACTCCATCAAAGCTGAAAACCAACTCTAAGGTAAGCAACTCCTCAACTCTATATCAACTCCTCTTCAATTCCTCTCGTCTTCTTCTCCTAAATCTCGATCATAACGGACTGATTTTACCTATTCTTTGGAGAGTCTTGATCAAGGTTATCCAAGCGATCCAAACTCTTCAACTAGTGATCAAACTCAAGCTAGTCAACCAGGAGTTGCCGTGATTTAAGTCTAAATCGCTAAGAGGTAATCAAGATCCAATTTTTATTGATTTACAAGGTCTTAAACTTCAAAATATTGACTTAAGGATGCTTATGGAGTCTAGTATGAATGCATGAATATATTAGATTGATGACCATGTTGATGAAAGCCACAGACAAAGCATGTATGAGATAGGACATTGATGTATCTTGCCATGATGAACCTAGATTCATGCTAAATAGGCAAAAGATGAGATCTTTTAATGTTTATGGGGCTATTTATAATGATTTTATGTTAGTTTAATATGGAAGAGGTCATGTGAAGAATTTATCTAGATCAATGCACGGTCATAATCAATAGAATCGTAAAAGAAAGTTATATATGTGATTTAGTGAATCAAATACCATGGATGCAATAGGTAAATAATAAAATCCTGAAGAGTCATGTTGTATGAAATAATGGGTAGAATGATTAAATCCTAATTGCGGGGTTATTTGCTCAAGATAAGAAAGGAGAGGAAATTAGAGCAATCGATAGAGTTGGATTTGGCTGCGATATGTCCAGGTAAGTCCCTGCATAACTGATTTGATAAATGTTACTTGTTTGCAAACAATTTTTACAATGTTATTTGGAGTTGGTATCAATATGATGCTTTGACACAAGGATTGAGCCTTAACTAAAAATGATGAGTTATGTTGGATTGTTGTGAGATTTGGATTGGAAATGTGGATGTTCTATTTTCAAAAATGAATTTGCTAAATTTTAATTGTTCAAACTTCGAAAATGATTTCTCAAACCGTTGTCAAACGATTTGGAAACGCTATTACGAAAAACCACGTTTGCAATCAAATTAATTAAAGACTTTCGGAAAAGGGAAAATGATTCTGCCCCTGAATGGGGAGCGTTGAGTACTCAGCGGGGGTAGGCTAGTAGTACTAGTTTCGAAGAGCAGGAGTGAGTCTTCTGGTAGGTGGCCACCTCCAGAAGATAAACTCAACTTGGAAAGGCGACAGTACTACTTAATCAGGCCGGTCCGAGCTAGCATATTAGTCCATGTGGACACTGATGACCCGGATTGGACAATCGGAGTATTAGGTGAAGAGATGGAGGAGTATCTCACCTGGTGGGTGAATTCCCCACTGCCCATTGTTGAAAGAATACATTGGGAAGCTATCATGGTGGTAACCATGATTTGGATTGTGTTAATATATTGTTGAATCATTTGCTAACCCCTACTTAATGAATTATGAATGTGATGAAACAGTAATTGATTGTGAACTGTTTTGGAAGGCTCTTTTATATAACTGTTATTGATGAAAATGACTTGCAAACACGATTTTCTGGTTTTGATAAATCTGCATACATGAAATGGTTTTAACTGACATTTTCACACACGGGACTTACTGAGATGTCAATCTCACACATTTTATACCATGATTTCAGGAGATTACTTTCAGTGAGCGGGCCGAAGCTAGGGTTGAGCTCCAATTTATTTATTTAGTTGTGGTTGAATTTATTTCAAGAGACGCTTGTTAGTTTTGATTTTCCAGACTTGTATAAGTTTTGCTTTCAGATGTAATGGAATTATCCTTTTAATTTTATTTAGCAATTTTCGTTTTATTTTGTACCTTGTTATAAAGACCCCTGGTCCTTTGGTGGTCCTTTGGATGGGGCAACATCCTGCCGTATCTAGGTACCTAGAGTGTGGGGTATTACACACACACACACACACTCTCTCTCTCATGTTTTTACTTTGGGTGTCTAATAGAGGATACAGATACAGGGAACTCTCTTGATACTGCTCAATAGCATATCATCAAGAAGAGATTGAGACCATTCTGCTTGATATTACTCTCACCAGCATTATTAGGCGGTAGATATATTTCGAAAGCCCAAAGGCTTAACGTTGATTAGACGAAGCCGAAGGATAGCAGGACAACAACTAGAACTATCGACCAGAAGGGAACCAGAGACTTCTAGTATTCAACAAGAAGTTGCCCAAACATCTTCTTCGGTGCCAACAAGGTCATTTAAACGGAAAGGTACTATAATTCTTAAAGCTTCCGCTGCCTCTGGTTTGATATTATGCATGCTTTTGTGTTTATTTTTGCTATATTTTACCTTCATGATGGCATGAAAGGGATAAAATTGGTCCCTTCTGGACATGATTTATGGGGGAAAAGAGAGAAAGGATGGAGTAAGTGTAATACCCCGCCCAAAATCACCTTTGACTATGGGGAAAAAGTCATGCATTGCATAGCATTTCACATTTCACGTGTTATTTTAGAAATTATTCTTGCATGGGTGCATGTGATTTTCAAAGTTGCTTTTGTATTTGATTTATTTGATGAGAAATAATTGTGTTGTTTAGGAGTTGGTTAAGTGAAGTTTAGTCGAGGAGATGGAAGGATGAGAATTAGGGTGCAAAGAATTTCTTAGAGAAGTATTAGCATTGGAGTTGGTTTGGAATAGCGGGGAGGTTGGTGATTTCCCTTGGTGACCCGAGTTCGAATCTTACCTTTTTTGAATCTTAGTTTCTTTTCGAAAATTCTTTCCCTAGACTTCTACATGTCTTGGCCGAAAAAGACCTAGCCATTCTAGAGAAATTTTAGTGCCATTATTCTAAGGAAATAAGTCTCTATAGTTATTTCCTAAATTCAAGAATTTTTTATGTGAACAAAGACCACCTTTATTTTCAAGCCTTTGTTCTCTTAGATTTTCGAAAAACCCTAGCTGAAAAATTAAAATTCCAACTTGATTTCAACTTATTAGATTTGGTAATGTATAGTTGGAATTAAAGAGTTGTTCTCCTAGTTGGAAACCTTGTTGATATTGAACTTAGAACCATAGCTAAAAATCCGGAAAATTTTCCAGCTAGTGCCGCCACTTTTTGAGGGAATTTTAGCTCAACTCAAACTCTTCCAACACTAGGAAATCTTATCCAAAATCCTTTAGAAAATCAGATTTTATCATAATCCTACTTCAACTAGGTTTTGCTTCCTTTTTCTAGTAGAATTTTGGCAGCCTTGTGCAAGCACAAGCTGTCCAAAAATCCAGCACTTTTAAGTACAATCCAACTCTTCAAACCTTAGCTCAAATCACCTAAAACATCTTCCATCAATTCAGATTATTTTTGCTGTACAAAATCAGATTTTATTCACCAAAAAAACTCCAGAATTTCGGCCAGCTTCTGCCCAGAATTTTTGACAACTTCCTATCAGAAATTTCAGCCATATTGTACTCCTACTCAAACGAAATTTCTGCACACCAAAACCTACCAAAATCCTCAGCAAATTAAGCCAATTTTCAGCATAAAAAACCCTCAGCCTTTTCTTTGTAAATCGCGATAGAACAACAGCTACAAACGTCCAGAATTTCTTCCCCTTTGTTCAGCAAATATTCGCACAGCAAATCACTGCATGGGCAAATTGCAGAATATTTTCTTCTCATAAACCCTCCCAAATTCTGCAGCAATAAGGTGCATAGCAAGCTGCAATTTTCGCCCTTACTGTCCAAGAAACCTATAGCCATTAGGAATCTTGCTAAACACCACCATCTAACCCTAAAGCAATCTTCTCTAACCCAAAAACTCAGTAGCCGACTACCCTATCCATTCTACACGAAAAATTTTAGCAAGAACCTCTCTACAATTTTCGAAAATCACAAGTACAACTCCTAGCAAGAAGCCGATCACCCTCTAAGGTAAGCATAAACCATCTTAACCTCTTGATTCCTTTCTTCCACCAGTTCTTCTCCTTTTCTTCCCTTGAATCACACCACATAAAGGCCGATTTCATCCCTTTTACTGATTTTCGATCATAAGGAAGGAAAGAACGTAGCTTTTCTCTTCCAATCAAGCGAACTCAGGACGGTTACCATTGGAGCATCGAGATCTTGCTAACCCGATTGTTGCAAGGTAAGAGGATACTTACCCTTGATGTCGAAACTAAAGTTTAATGTGGTTGCAAAGTATAAAATTCTTAATAAGAGATCACTGGCAAGCAATAAACATTAGTAAAAAACAAGAGTGGTGTTTTGGCAGTTCTAGCCATACATAATTTATAAAATCAACCACTCAAAAGAATAGATTACGGGTTACCACAGATTGGAACCTATAACCGGATGGTCAGCATGCCACACTTTGTGCATACCGCCAGTCAGAATGCCACATTTTGTGCAGACTGATAAAAGTAGGTGATCGGCCTCCTAGGCAAGATACTCCTCCTTCTCTAAACCCAAACAACAACCGGGTGTCCATTCCAGCAAAACACAGTCACTTGACTGAAAAAGAACACTGCTAGCTCGGACCGACACGACTTACTGGACTGTCGTCTTATCTGGGAAGGACTCACCCCTCAGAGGTGGCCACCTACTGAGAGACTTACCCTAACCCCTTAAAGACTAGCCCAGTAGTCCACCCTTATTGAGTACTCAACGTAATATATCCCACTTGGGAAAAAAATGAACAAAACATAGTTCCACTTGAACATGGCAACTAAGGGTTTCGAAAGTCTTTATCAAAATCAGTTTTAGAAAGAGTTTTGAGTTTGAATAAATCATCTTATTGGTTTTCAAATAATTTGTTTGAAGGAAATAAGGCAGGAGACAATCCTCAATTGCCTTTATAAAGATGAGTGTCCATGCACTGTACATTTGGCTTGCCATAATTAAACAATTTTCATAAATCAGGTTTTATGCAGGAGCTTACCTGATTCTTGCTCACAATAAAAAGGTCTCCAACTGCTGATCTAACCCCGCATGGGCAAATACAAACCACAATCAAACTTAAGCCAAATTTCACTTTCTCAATTTAAACAACTCAACTTACAACTATTATGATCCTAGTGTCCCAAGCTTTAAGGCCAAACAATAAGTAAATAGGTTTATAAGCTAAGGATAATTTGATATTTAAAACAATTAATGTTTTGGAAATAAGTACTAATAAGTTAAAGGTTTAAATATTGCTAAGAAAATTTAGAGTTTATTTGGTGAAGAGTCTTAGGTGGTTTTTTTAGGAAAAATAATGATTTATTAATAATTTAGCAATTAGAAAATAATTGATAACTAAAGTTAGTTGAAAATGAATTTTAATGAGCCTTGCTTAGAAAATAATAAATAAGTTTTAATAGGTTTTGATTAAAAGATAATAATTAAATTTTAATAATAAGTATTTTACTAATTATGATTATTTCAAAAAAAAAAAAGGCTTTAGTTGATTTCCTTATTTTTATATAATATCGATATATTTTATTTTATTTTTCTAACAAAACTAATATTTATTTGAATAAAATATCCTTTATATATAAAATAATCCAAATCCACCATTCCTAGGGTTTTTTTCGAAATTACTAGCAAAATCATATTATTAAATGTTTTATTCATGAAATAAAAATTAACTTGGGGACAACTAGATCGTGATCATATTTCCATGGCTATTCACAATCATGAACATATACAATCCTTCAATTCATCAAATCATCTAAATCATGCATACAAGCATAGATCTCAATTTATCAAGACATGATCTAACCCCTACTAGCATAAATATGATCGTGGCTTCAACAATCCAACATGAATATAAATCCTATTCACCAAAGGTGACATAATCTCTAGCATATCTAATCATGGAGGCATGCATTAAACCTCAAATAATCATACAATCAACCAAGATAATCCATCCATACATAAATCCCATCTCCTTCATATTCATACATATATTCATGCATCAATCTCAACAATACATACTTAAATCCTATCTACAATCCACCTTCTATCAACATCATCCTAGAGACATGAATCTAGAATTAAAAGAAGGGTTAAAAGAAAGCTTACTTGCTTGATGAATTCCCTTGAAGGAGTTTTGAATAAGTCTCAACTCCTAGATGTCTAAATCCGACAAAAGAAGGTGAAGGAAGCATGACCATTGGAGAAGAAACCATCCGGCCGAGGTGAGAGATTTGGCCAAGAGAGAGAGAGAGAGAGAGAGACCATTAGTGGGTTTATTCATATAAATATATATATATATATATATTCATTAGAGACCACGATTAGAGAAGATGGAGTTGTTAAAACAAACCTACCTTGATGGTGTTTTTGAGCCTTCACAAAATTTCTGGTTTTTTATCCAAACTAGCAAGTTGGATTTTGGAGTTTGATGTTGAGAATGGTGTTGATTGAATCACAGCAATGAGTAGATGAATTCTTGAGTTTTTAGAAATAGTTTAAAGTGATTTGGATAGGTATTAGGTTAAAGGAATAAGTAGGTGTTCTTGGTGTGTTGTGTGTTCTTGAATGTCGAAGGGAATAGAGAGTTTTTGGATGGAGGCTGCCGAAATTCTATAGGGATTAGGGCTGGCCAAATTTCTGTAGGATTTAGGGAGATAATTCCCTAGTTTGGAAGGGAAAAGGAAAGTCTAGTTTTTGGAATCCTTGAAGAACATTTTTTAGGAAACAAATTGGGAAACTAAATATTCAAGAATACCTTTGATTATGGGAGAGCTTTTGGAAGTTTGCCATGGCTAAATTCTTGGGCAGTGTTTCGGCTAGGTGAATACTAGTTGAGGGAGGCTTAAGGTGGATGAAAATACTGAGTGTAATGGGGAAGGGAAGGTCTGATTGTTTGGGATATATTTTATGGAAAGTTGTTAAATCATGGTGGCTGAAATTTTGGTATCCTAATCAAGGTATGATTGCAGAATTTTTTTTGGAATTCTTTTATGCAGCCATGACTGGATTTTCGTGCAGAAGCTTAAGGGGGATAATGGAGCTCAGTTACTGAAGGTTTAAGGGTGGTTTGTGCAGAAGAATGATGGAGTTTCGGCTAGGGTAGAATTAGGAAACAAAGCTGGAAAATTCCTGCACAGAATTTCGCTGCTTGCTGGAATGTTCTGGGCAGTTTTCGGCTGCCCTTTTCCAGCCGGTTTGCAGGGAGTTTCAAGGGGGGTTTTAGGGGTTTTCAAGGCTGGTTTTCAGCCTTCTTCAAGGAAGAAAAACATGGCTAAGGTACTGAATAAAAACTGGAAGAAAACAACTTGGTTTTGGACCTCCAAAGCTGCGATTTGCCCAGGGATTTTTCTGGTTTTGCACCAACTTTGTGCAGTCCGAAAATGGTCAGAGAAATTTAGGTTGCAAGCTGATCTAAAAAGCCATTTTTCTAGCAGCATTTAGGAGGGAACATTAGCTAAGAGTTTCGACAACTTGAAGGCACAAGAAGCTGGAAAATTTCAGTTCATTCCAAGAAGGAAGATGAACCTAGCTAGAATGAATTTTTAGAAAGTTCACTAAAGGGATTTATCCCCTTGGAATCTTTCGCTTCTCCTCCACATTTTCAGACCATAAAATGACTTCCACTAAGACATTTTGATTCTATAAAGCCACAGCACTTCACTGGAATTTCTGGAAAGAAATTGGCTAGAACAATTTGAACAAATTAATGAATTGAGAAATAGGAAAATTAAGGATCAAGAAGAAATTAATTCTTCTTAGGAATTTTGTGTAGAACAAATGAGTAGGATTTGAAGACCCCTATCATGCCTCTCATAAGACAACATCTCTACCCTACTCCAAACACCACAAAGGCCAAAAATGATACTTCCCAAGAAAAAAGAAAATTTAACAAGCTAAAGCTCCTATGATAGAATTTGAACCCAAAACCTCAAGAATTAATTCTAAGGCTCTAACCAATAAACCACAACAACTCTTGTTCTTATTTTCCCTCAAAAAAAATATTTTCTTATTCAATCCTCAAGTTGTATCCCTTTTCCCACCTCAAGCAAAAATTACTATTTTGCCCTTCTCAAGCAATACTCACAACCAAGCCTTCAAGACAATAAAACTCAAATCCAAAGCATAGAAAATCATTTAAAAATATACTTAAACATGCAATAAATTATGATATGCATCCCAACCCCTTCACTCTAAGTTTGGTTTTGACTGGGGTTTCACAGCGCAGCGAAAAATAAAATGAGATACCCTCCCAGGACCCATCAATGTGTGGAAAACAAGACATAATGAGGGTAAAGGCAACAGCTTTTACCTTTGCGTGATCATCTAAAGAACAAAAATTTCTTCTTTAAGTTGAGGCACGATCTAACAATCCTCATGATCAACCTCCACGTGAGTTCAACATCTAACCACTATAATCACAGTGTGTGATTATCTCTAACAGCAATCCACACAGAGGAATACTCAAGCACCAAATTTCTGTGCTAGCAGAAAATGGATGGCAGCTAGGGTTCAAGATCAAAATCGAGAGAGAGAAGAAGAAGATTTTCGTGGCTGTTGTTTTTGTGTGTTGTTCAGCTATTGGCTAGGGTTTTTCGTGTGTTATTAGCTACTATATATCACACGAAATTTCCCTTCCCAAAGCTGAGAATTCTAATCCTATTAGAATTCCCTAATTGTAATTGGAAACATCAAGTTCTCACAATTACAACTTGTACCACAAATTATAACTAATTATAATTTGTCCACAACAATTTGTCTTTCTCTCAATTAACCCCACAATGTTATCAAATAACATATTGAGTATATAATCTTCTATTGTGTGTGACCTATTAAGTTTCCCAGTAAATTAGTAGAGAACATTAATTAATCCAAACGTCTTTGAGATTAATAATCCATAATTAATTAGAATTAATCCTATTAATTCTAATCAGGATTGGTTTATTAATTCATCAATTAATAAACCCATATTTCCAGATTATGAGCGGTATCTAGCAACACATCATGATAACCCAAGAGTCCAGGAAGTCAAGTGGATTGAGATGAACCCTTCAATAACAAACTTCAGTGCAATCAACTCTTTTCACCATACAAAATCTCATTCGGTTTGGAGTACAGAATTAGTGCCACCTCCCCCATAATTAATTCTGGCCCGAATACAATAGTACTTGTACCAGGAACCCACTACTCCAAATGTGTATTAATTGGAACTGTTTCCAATACACAGTTGCCTTGGCCAAGGACTTTCGAGTAGTAATTCCTACAAGTGGCCGTTAGATTTTCGCCCCTACTATTAGGAGTAGTGAATCCTTTATTGACCCTCTCAACTATTTTCGTTTACCTCACTATGTACCCAATATCAATCCCATAAGCGGCCCTGATTGAGCTCCGGAGATTGGAATCAAAGTACAAGGCTCAGCAAACAAAGTACATTAGAGATCTCAAGTCTAAGGATACTTGCACGTTTGCTATATTGAGATTATATAACTGTGACTAAATAGTTATCCATGTGATTATCTCAAAGTTAGGTCATCCAATGAACTTGTTCCATTAACAAGCATCCATGTGTTAACTTTGAGTATCTCAATACGCACGGTTATGAGAACCACCGCCTAATCAAATCAGGAAATCTAACACACGATAGTCTTAACGCATTAATGATGTCCTATCTCATTAATACTATGACTAGGGATTATTTAAGTACTAACACCATCCAGTATAGTAGGAATCTCATATCATGATCTCTATCCTGAATGTCGTCACTTTGTGCAGACTGACAAAAGTAGGTGATCGGCCTACTGGGCAAGATACTCCTCCTTCTCTATACCCAAACAATAACCGGGTGTCCATTCCGGCAAAACACAGTCACTTGACTGAAAACAAAATGCTAGCTCGGACCGGCACGACTCACTGGACTGACATCTTATCCGGGAAGGACTCACCCCTCAGAGGTGGCCACATGCTGAGAGACTTACCCTAACCCTTCAAAGACTAGTCCTAGTAGTCCACCCTTATTGAGTACTCAAGGACGTTTCCCACTTGGGATGAAATGAACAAAGAATTGCTCTTTACGAGAATAGTAATTTGACGGTTTCCAAAGTTTTGGGAACAATCAGTTTTAGAAAGAGTTTTAAGTTTGGAAAATCTGCTCAGTAACTTTTAAATAATTTAAGTGTTGGAAATAAGAACAAATTCAACCCTCAATTGCCTTCAAACAAACGAGTGTCCATACACTCCATATTTATCTTACCATAAGGAAAACATTTCACATCGATAGGTTTTATGCAGGAGCTTACCTGAGTCTTGCTCACAACAACAAGGTCTCGGACAGATGATCTAACACCACATGGGAAAATACAAATCTTAATCAGATTCAAGCCACAATCCATTTCCTTAATTTTAAATCAACTCAATTCACTACTACCATGATCCTAGTGTCCCAAGCCTTAAGGTAAAATAATAAATAAGTAGGTTTATAAGTTATGTTTAATTTGTTATTTAAAATAATTAACGGTTTGGGAAGTGAATCCTAATAGGTTGAAAGTTTAAATCTTGTTAAGGAAAATTTAGAGTTTATTTGATCAAGAGTTATAGGTGGTACTAGGTAAAATAGTGATTTATTAATAACTTAATTGTTAGAGAATAATTGATAGCTAAAATTAACTGAGAATAAACTTAATGAGTTTTGTTTGAAAAATAATAAGTAAATCCTTAAGGGTTTTATTTTAGTAAATATTTTACTAAGTATAAATCTTTTTTGCATAAAGGCTTTAATTGATTTCTTTATTTTAAATAATATTTATTTATTTTATTTCTTAAAAAATTATTATTTATTTTACTAAAATATCCTTTACATATATAATAATTCCAATTCTACCCTTCCCAGGGTTTTCGCAATTCTCTAGCAAAAATTATTATTAAACATTTTATTCATGAAACAAAATTAGCTTAGGGACCACTAGATCATGATCAAGATTCTATGGCCAACCACAATCAATAACATGCACAATCCTTCAACTCATCAAATCATCCAAATCTTGCATATAGACATAGATCTAAAATTATTAAGACATGACTTAACCACTACTAGCATAAACATGATCATGGCTTCAATAATCTAATCATGTATATATATCCTATTCACCAGTGGTGACATAATCTCTAGCGTGCTTCATCACAAATATTACCTACGACATGCATCAAGCCTCAACTCATCATTCAATCCACCAAAATAATCCTTCCATGCATAAATCCCATCTCCTTCACAATCATACATATACTCATGCTTCAATCAACAACATCACATACTCAATCCCATCGCCAATCATCTTCTCACAACATCATCCTAGAGACGTGATTCTAAAATTTTAAAAAGAGGATTGAAGTTACTTACTTAATTGATGAATGACTTGAAGGAGTTTAGAGAAGATCTCAACTCCTAGATGGCTAATCTTGTTCAAGAAAGGTGGCGAAAGCATGGTCATGGAAGAAGAGTCCATTCGGCTAAGAGAGGGAATTTCGGTCCATAAGAGAGAGAGAGAGAGAGAAGAAGAAGAAGAAGAAGAAGAAGAAGAAGTTATTAGTGTGATTATTCATATACGTTTTCATTAGAGATCAAGTTTGAAGAGGATGATGTTGATAGAGTGAATTTACCTTGAAGATGTTCTTGTCCTGAAATTTCTGCTTTGATCCGAAGTGGCAAGATGTTTGGACGAGTTTGATGTTAATATTGGTATTGATGGATTCACAGCAATGAGTAGACTCAATCTGGAGATTTTCATGAGGGTTTGAGATGGTTTGGAGGGGTATTAGGTGTAGAGAAGAAGAAGGTGTTCTTGGTGTAGTGTATGTGTGTGTTCTTGAGGTTGCTGAAAATCGCGAGAGAGAGAGAGAGAAAGGATTTGCAGCTGCCGAATTTGCTGTGAGAGAGGGGCTGGCCGATTTTCAGTAGGGTTTAGGGAGTTGTTTCTGTGATTTGGAAGGGAAAAGGAAAGGTTAGTTGTTACAATCTTGGTAGAATACTTTGAGGAAGTGAATTTGGAAAGTAAATATCCTAAGAATATCTTGATTGCTTGGACAGCTTTGAAGTCTGCCATGGCTGATTGTTTGAGCAGAATTTCGTGGGATGAATGCTGAATTATGGAGGCTTTTGGTGGCCGAAAGTAGGGTGTACAATGATGAAGAAGAAGTCTGGTCCATTGAGCAAAATATTATGGAAGGTTTCTAAATAAGATGGCTGAAATTTTGGAAACCAATCAAGCTAAATTGCAGGGATTTATTTGAGAGATTTTTGGACAGCCATTGATGGAATTTCGTGCAGAAGCTCCAGGGAAACAATGGAGCTCTGTTAATGGAGGTTTAAGGGAGGTTTTGACATATTAGGGCTGGTGTTTTGGTTGGAACAAAAATAGGAAACAAGCTGGAAAAATTTCCTGCACAAATTTTGACTGCCACTTCCAGCAATTTTGCAGTGAGTTTTGAAGGGGATTTCAACAGTATTCAAGGCTGGTTTCCAGCCTTCTTTATGGAGGAAAAACATGGCTGAGGTGCTGCACAAAATCTGGGAGAAAACAGCTTGGTTTTGAGCTCTCAAAACTGATTTTCGTACAGGAATTTTTCCTGTTTTGCTCCAGCTTGAGAAGTCTGAAATTGGACAAGAACTTTCAGGTTTCAAACTGATCCTAAAGACAATTTTTCTGGAAGCATATGGGAGGGAATGTTAGATAAACTTTTTGACCTTTTGAAGGTATAACAAGCTGGAAAATTCCAGCACATTCTATGAAGAAAGATGAACTAAGCTAGACGAAAATTTCAGCAAGCCCACTAGAGATATTTTCCTCATTGAATTCCTCACAACTCTTCCATATTTTTTTTCAGACCATAGGTAGTATTTTACCAAGACATTTTGATCCTAAAAGGGCTCAGCACTTTACTAAATTTTCTGGAAAGAAAAAAGGCTAGAACACCTTGATCAAACTAATGAGTTGAGCATTGAGAAAAAAAATAAAGAACAAGGGAGAATGAATTTCCCTTCAAGAATTTCGAGTAAAGTAAAGAGTGAAATGAGAATTCTCCTAACATGTCTCTCCTAGGACATTATCACCACCTTGCTCTAGGCTCTTATGGCCGAAACCAACTCCTCCCAAGCAAAAATAAATTTTAATCTAGCTAAAGCTTATATGCTAGAATTTGAACCCAAGACCTTAAGAATTAATTCCAAAGCTCAAACTACTAAACCACAATAACTCTTGTTGCTATTTCCACTAGAAAAATCATTTTCTATTCAATCCACAACCCATCTCCCTATTTTCACCTCGGGCAAAAATTACCATTTTGCCCCTCTCACACAATACTCACCAACAAGACTTCAAGACAATAAAAATCAAATCCCAAGCAGATGAAAATCATATGAAAATATATTTAATTATGAAATAAAGTATGATATGTATCCCAACTCCCTTACTCTAATGTTGGTTTTGTCCGGGGTTTCACATCCTCCCCTCATTAGGAGAATTTCGTCCCGAAATTCAGGCATACCTCTATTTCAGCTCGGCATACTTCCACTTAACCCATTCTTCTAATTCCCATGTGGCATCCTGCGTGCCATGGTGCTCCCACTGAATCTTAACCATCGGTATCTACTTATTCCATAGGGTCTTGGCACTGCGGTCCAATATACGCACAGGCTTCTCCACGTAGCTCAAGTCTAGCTACAACACTAACGGTTCCTCATTCAACACATGACCAGGATCCACATTATACTTCTTCAACTGCGAAACATGGAACACATCATGGATACCCATCAATCCATCCGGTAGGTCCAATCGGTAAGCTACTGGTCCGATTTTTTCCTTAATCAAAAATGGCCCCAAATATCTCGGGTTCAGCTTTTCGCCCTTCGGATGCTTCAAAATTCTCATGTTGGGTGTCAGCATCAGAAATACACGGTCCCCGACTTGAAATTCCAATTCACTTCTCCGGTTGTCCGCATAGCTCTTCTGTCGGCTCTGAGCCGCCTTTAACCTTTCCCAAATCAGTTTCACTTTATCCAACATTTCTTGGACACAGACTTCTCCGCTTTTGCTCACATGTCCATCTTCCGTCCAACTCCAATACAATGGTACCTGACACTTGCGCCCATACAAAGCCTCGTACGGTGCCATCCCAATCGAGGCCTGATAGCTGTTGTTATAAGATAGCTCGGCATACGGTACACACTCAATCCACTTATCCCCGAAATCCAGGACACAAGCTCTCAACATATCTTCCAGAATTTGGATTACCCTTTCTGACTGCCCATCAGTCTGCGGATGTGCCGTTGTACTGAATTTCAAATTCGATCCCATTGCCTCCTGGAATTTTCCCCAAAAACAAGAAGTAAACCTCGAGTCTCGGTCTGACACTATGCTCGACGGTACTCCATGAAGTCGGACTACTTCTCGAACATATATCTGAGCCAGCTTCTCCATGGAATCCCTCACATTTACCAGGATGAAGTGGGCCGACTTGGTTAGTCGATCCACCACTACCCATATGGCGTCTGTCTGAGTCTTTGACATGGGAAGTCCGGTGACAAAATCCATAGTCACCTCCTCCCACTTCCATTCTGGCACTGGCAATGGCTGCAATAGTCCTATTGACTTCTTATGCTCCGCTTTAACTTTTTGGCAGGTAAGACAGGTCGAAACGTACTTGACCACATCTCACTTTATTACGGGCCACCAGTATGCTCTCTTTAAATGCTGATACATTTTGACCTCTCCTGGAGGGATGGCGTACTTGCTCTTGTGTGCCTCCTCCAAAATTCTCTCCTTCAACTGCTGCTCCCAGGGTACACATAATCGATCTCTGAAATGGAAAATTCTTGCCTCATCTTGACGGAATTCACTGCCTGACCGCTTAAGCTCCTTATCCTTGAAAATTTGAAACTCAGCGTTGCTTTGTTGAGCTTCCACTATTTCTTACCTCAACTCCGACACCAACTTCAAATTGCTGATGACG
The DNA here is from genome assembly GCA_026120185.1 of Voacanga thouarsii. Lineage (NCBI taxonomy): Eukaryota > Viridiplantae > Streptophyta > Magnoliopsida > Gentianales > Apocynaceae > Voacanga > Voacanga thouarsii. The sequence goes on along the minus strand of JANUWF010002238.1, from coordinate 623,967 downwards.
ATTCTCTTGTCCTGCACTTCCGCCCTTCTGTCCAATACATCCTGAACCACTTGCATCTCCTGCACCTTCAGTCTAGCCATTCCAACTTTCCTGCTGAGGGCATCTACCACAACGTTAGCCTTCCCTGGATGGTAGTTGATCGGGTAACAGTACTCCTCTAGAAATTCCATCTATCTTCGCTGCCTCAAGTTTAAATCCTTCTTAGTGAAGAAATACTTCAGGCTCTTATGGTCGGTGAACACCTCGTACTCGGCTCCATATAAGTAGTGTCGCCATTTCTTTAAGGCTAACACTATAGCTGCCAGCTCCAAATCATGAGTATGGTAGTTCACTACATGCGGTCGTAACTTCTGGGATGCATAAGCAATCACTTTTCTGTCTTGCATCAACACCGCTCCCAGTCCTTCTTTTGAGGCATCGGTGTATAGCGCGTAAGGTTTGCCCTCCTCCGGTGGACTTAATACCGGTGCTGTCATCAGTCTCTTCTTTAATTCTTGGAAACTTTGCTCGCATTTTTCGTTCCACACAAACGGAACATCCTTCCTTAACAAACGGGTCATTGGCGACGTAAGCGTCGAGAATCCCTTGATAAATCTTCAGTAGTACCCAGCTAATCCCAAGAAGCTTTGGATCTCGGTAATATTCTCCGGCTTCCTCCAGTCTAATACCGCTTCAACCTTTGCCGGATCTACCTTGATTCCCTCATTGGTCACCACATGGCCAAGGAATGCCACACTGTCCAACCAGAATTCACACTTGCTAAACTCGGCGAAAAGCTTGCCCCATTGTCACTTCAATAGGTTCTGCCTCTGGAATTTCCTTGCCTGACGTGGCTACACAGCGCTTGGGTGCCATTCTCAGCCATACCCAGATAATGAATGTATGCATTCAAGTTTAAAACATTTTGAGCATGCATTCACATTTAGGTTTAAGTAAAAGAAAATCAGATGCAAGTTTTTGTATAAAGAATTGCATAAAAATTTTCTCGAACCTTAGAGTACTCCAGGTACTCTTGTTTGCATAAATTTGAAATGAAAATAGTAAAAAAAAAATGAAATATTTAACATAAAAGTTCATAGAAAGCAGTAAATAAATCATCCCAATCATATCAGCACTTAGCCTTTCTAGTCCTCACCAGAATCTTCAAGATCAGCCTCATACAACCAACCCCCAGAATTCCTAGGAAAATCTATCCCAACCCCACTGGCAAATCCCTCCTTTAGCTCCTTCCTAGGGCACCTAGAACTCTCCCCAGGCTTAACTCGGCTGAAAGAAGGAATGAAAGAAGGCCTAGGTGGAGACTCAAAGTCTATCTCCCCCAGGTAATCACTATCTGTTACTAAGTCTACTTCGGGATTAGGAGGGTGGGGTCTATGCTCCACTATTATCACATCATCCTTACTGTCAGAGCTTATGTCTATCACTAGGATTGGAGGTGGCTCTAGAATCTGGACCTCGTCATCACTGCTATCCTCCATAGGGATAGCCTCGACATCATGGTTATCCTCTACAGGGACAACCGGCTGAGGGAGGCTAGGGAACTGGAAGGTCCTCATGGTCTAGATAATAAGGTGGGTGCCACTGCTGCCCTTTCCTTGCCGTCCTAAGCAGTCTAACCATCCTACAGTATCAACAAAATAGGTTAGATAAGTTTTAAACTTAAATAAATAAATCATAAATCATCAATATTTACCTATAACCTACTATCTGATACCACTTGTAACACCCCCCGAAGCCTAGGCCCGCCAGGGCTGGGGATGTCGCCCCGTCCAAATGACAAGGGGTCTTTATAACTAGGTCACACAAACAAATTGCGGAATAAAAATAATATTTAACTTAAAAAGTTATTACAACCCAAAGAAATTTCAAGAATAAATCCATGAATTCCAAAACAAAAACCATAAATAAAATTATTCAATCTCGCCTCCCCAAAGCAGTACATAAAATGAAAGACACATTCTCTTCCCAAGAAGATATTACTAGCCACTCAACTCCACAGCAGGATTATCCTGAAATCATGATAGAAAGGTGATGAGATAGAAATCTCAGTAAGTCCGTGTGTTCTTTGGGTGTTTGGTGAAATCAGTTCATGGATGCAGAGTGTGAAACCTTTATAAGAGAAAACATTGGCAAGCATCAAGCATTAGTCAAAAGTAAGAGTGGCGTTTTAGCTTATCTAGCCATACACAAGTAATGAAATCAACCACTCGAAAGAAAGGGATATGGGTTACCACACATTGGGCCCCATAACCGGTCAGAATGCCGTCACTTTGTGCAGACTGACAAAAGTAAGGTGATCGGCCTACTGGGCAAGATACTCCTCATTCTCTATACCCAAACAATAACTGGGTGTCCATTTCGGCAAAACACAGTCACTTGACTGAAAACAAACTGCTAGCTTGGACCGGCACAACTCACTGGACTGACATCTTATCCGGGAAGGACTCACCCCTCAGAGGTGGCCACCTGCTGAGAGACTTACCCTAACCCTTCAAAGACTAGTCCTAGTAGTCCACCCTTATTGAGTACTCAAGGACGTTTCCCACTTGGGATGAAATGAACAAAGCATTGCTCTTTACTAGAATAGTAATTTGACGGTTTCGAAAGTTTTGGGAACAATCCGTTTTAGAAAGAGTTTTAAGTTTGGAAAATCTGCTCAGTAACTTTTAAATAATATAACTGATGGAAATAAGAACAAATTCAACCCTTAATTGCCTTCAAACAAACGAGTGTCCATACACTCCATATTTATCTTGCCATAAGGAAAACATTTCACATCGATAGGTTTTATGCAGGAGCTTACCTGAGTCTTGCTCACAACAACAAGGTCTCGGACAGATGATCTAACACCACATGGGAAAATACAAATCTTAATCAGATTCAAGCCACAATCCACTTCCTTAATTTTAAATCAACTCAATTCACTACTACCATGATCCTAGTGTCCCAAGCTTTAAGGTAAAATAATAAATAAGTAGGTTTATAAGCTATGTTTAATTTGTTATTTAAAATAATTAATGGTTTGGGAAGTGAATCCTAATAGGTTGAAAGTTTAAATCTTGTTAAGGAAAATTTAGAGTTTATTTGATCATGAGTTATAGGTGGTACTAGGTAAAATAGTGATTTATTAATAACTTAATTGTTAGAGAATAATTGACAGCTAAAATTAACTGAGAATAAACTTAATGAGTTTTGTTTGAAAAATAATAAGTAAATCCTTAAGGGTTTTATTTTAGTAAATATTTTACTAAGTATAAATCTTTTTTGCATAAAGGCTTTAATTGATTTCTTTATTTTAAATAATATTTATTTATTTTATTTCTTAGAAAAATTATTATTTATTTTACTAAAATATCTTTTACATATATAATAATTCCAATTCTACCCTTCCCAGGGTTTTCGAAATTCTCTAGCAAAAATTATTATTAAACATTTTATTCATGAAATAAAATTAGCTTAGGGACCACTAGATCATGATCAAGATTCTATGGCCAACCACAGTCAATAACATGCACAATCCTTCAACTCATCAAATCATCCAAATCTTGCATATAGACATAGATCTAAATTTCTTAAGACATGACTTAACCTCTACTAGCATAAACATGATCATGGCTTCAATAATCTAATCATGTATATATATCCTATTCACCAGTGGTGACATAATCTCTAGCGTGCTTCATCACAAATACTACCTACGACATGCATCAAGCCTCAACTCATCATTCAATCCACCAAAATAATCCTTCCATGCATAAATCTCATCTCCTTCACAATCATACATATACTCATGCTTCAATCAACAACATCACATACTCAATCCCATCGCCAATCATCTTCTCACAACATCATCCTAGAGACATAATTCTAAAATTTTAAAAAGAGGATTGAAGGTACTTACTTGATTGATGAATGACTTGAAGGAGTTTAGAGAAGATCTCAACTCCTAGATGGCTAATCTTGTTCAAGAAAGGTGGCGAAAGCATGGTCATGGAAGAAGAGTCCATTCGGCCAAGAGAGGGAATTTCGGTCTATAAGAGAGAGAGAGAGAGAGAGAGAGAGAGAGAGAGAGAGAGAAGAAGAAGAAGAAGAAGAAGAAGAAGAAGAAGAAGAAGAAGAAGAAGAAGTTATTAGTGTGATTATTCATATAAGTTTTCATTAGAGATCAAGTTTGAAGAGGATGATGTTGATAGAGTGAATTTACATGTTGATAGAGTGAATTTACCTTGAAGATGTTCTTGTCCTGAAATTTCTGCTTTGATCCGAGTAGCAAGATGGTTGGAGGATTTTGATGTTAATATTGGTATTGATGGATTCACAGCAATGAGTAGACTCAATCTGGAGATTTTCATGAGGGTTTGAGATGGTTTGGAGGGGTATTAGGTGTAGAGAAGAAGAAGGTGTTCTTGGTGTAGTGTGTGTGTGTTCTTGAGGTTGCTGAAAATCGCGAGAGAGAGAGAGAGAAAGGATTTGCAGCTGCCGAATTTGCTGTGAGAGAGGGGCTGGCCGATTTTCAGTAGGGTTTAGGGAGTTGTTTTTGTGATTTGGAAGGGAAAAGGAAAGGTTAGTTGTTACAATCTTGGTAGAATATTTTGAGGAAGTGAATTTGGAAAGTAAATATCCTAAGAATATCTTGATTGCTTGGACAGCTTTGAAGTCTGCCATGGCTGATTGTTTGAGCAGAATTTCGTGGGATTAATGCTGAATTATGGAGGCTTATGGTGGCCGAATGTGGGGTGTACAATGATGAAGAAGAAGTCTGGTCCATTGAGCAAAATATTATGGAAGGTTTCTAAATAAGATGGCTGAAATTTTGGAAACCAATCAAGCTAAATTGCAGGGATTTAATTGAGAGATTTTTGGACAGCCATTGATGGAATTTCGTGTAAAAGCTCCAGGGAAACAATGGAGATCTGTTAATGGAGGTTTAAGGGAGGTTTTGACATATTAGGGCTGGTGTTTCGATTGGAACAAAAATAGGAAACAAGCTGGAAAAATTTCCTGCACAAAATTTCGCTGCACAGGGAATTTGCTGGGCAGAATTTTGACTGCCACTTCCAGCAATTTTGCTGAGAGTTTTGAAGGGGATTTCAAAGGTATTCAAGGCTGGTTTCTAGCCTTCTTTATGGAGGAAAAACATGGCTAAGGTGCTGCACAAAATCTGGGAGAAAACAGCTTGGTTTTGAGCTCTCAAAACTGATTTTCGTACAGGAATTTTTCCTGTTTTGCTCCAGCTTGAGCAGTCCGAAATTGGACAAGAACTTTCAGGTTTCAAACTGATCGTAAAGACAATTTTTCTGGAAGCATTTGGGAGGGAATGTTAGATAAAATTTTTAACCTTTTAAAGGTATAACAAGCTGGAAAATTCCAGCTCATTCTATGAAGAAAGATGAACTAAGCTAGAGGAAAATTTCAGCAAGCCCACTGGAGATATTTTCCTCATGGAATTCCTCACAACTATTCCATATTTTTTTTCAGACCATAGGTAGTATTTTACCAAGAAATTTTGATCCTAAAAGGCCTCAGCACTTTACTAAATTTTCTGGAAAGAAAAAAGGCTAGAACACCTTGATCAAACTAATGAGTTGAGCATTGAGAAAAAAAATAAAGAACAAGTGAGAATGAATTTCCCTTCAAGAATTTCGAGTAGAGTAAAGAGTGAAATGAGAATTCTCCTAACATGTCTCTCCTAGGACATTATCACCACCTTGCTCTAGGCTCTAATGGCCGAAACAACTCCCCCCAAGCAAAAATAAATTTTAATCTAGCTAAAGCTTATATGCTAGAATTTGAACCCAAGACCTTAAGAATTAATTCCAAAGCTCAAACCACTAAACCACAATAACTCTTGTTGCTATTTTCACTAGAAAAATCATTTTCTATTCAAACCACAATCTATCTCCCTATTTTCACCTCTGGCAAAAGTTACCATTTTGCCCCTCTCACACAATACTCACCAACAAGACTTCAAGACAATAAAAATCAAATCCCAAGCACATGGAAATCATATGAAAATATATTTAATTATGAAATAAAGTATGATATGCATCCCAACCCCCTTACTCTAATGTTGGTTTTGTCCAGGGTTTCACAGAGTACGTGTTTGGATCTTTGGTGAGACTGCGGCTCCTTTACTTGTGCAACGGCTCCATTGTTGTCACAATACAAAGTTATTGGACCAACAACACTAGGAACCACACCCAATTTGGTCATGAACTTCTTGATCCAAACAACCTCCTTAGTTGCTTCAGAAGCAGCTATGTACTCAGCTTCTGTCGCAGAGTTAGCAATAGAATCTTGTTTGGAACTTTTCCAACTTATTGCCCCTCCACACAACGTAAACACGTAGCCGAATTGTGATTTGAAATCAACTTTATCAGATTGAAAACTGGCATCAGTATACCCGTTTATTTTCAAATCACCTTCTCCATATACTAGGAACATATCCTTAGTCCTTCGTAAATACTTAAGGATGTTCATTACAACCACCCAGTGACCCTTACCAGGGTAAGATTGGTATCTGTTGTCAAACTGAGAGCACAAGATACATCGGGCCTAGTACATATCATAGCATACATGATAGATGCAACTGCCGAGGCATATGGAATCTTACTCATGTAATCCTTTTCAACTTGTGTCTTGGGAGACATCGACTTTGAAAGGCTTACACCATGTGACATGGGTAAGAATCCCTTTTTAGATTGATCCATGCTAAACCTCTTTAGCACTTTATCTATGTATGTATACTGTGAAAAACCAAGCAACCTTTTGGATCTATCTCTATAGATCCTATTTTCAAGAATATAGGATACTTCACCAAGGTCTTTCATGGAGAATTGTTTGGACAACCAAATTTTAACCATTTAAAAGACAGGTATATCATTTTCTATTAGCAATATGTCATCTACATAAAGTAGTAAGAAAACGATTGCACTCCCACTAACCTTCTTGTATACACAAGGCTCATCCATATTTTGAATGAAACCAAACTCTTTGATTGTTTTATCAAAATAGATATTCCAACTCCTAGAAGCTTGCTTAAGTCCATAAATAGACCTTTGCAACTTACACACCTTTGTGCCATCACTGGATATGAAACCCTCAGGTTGTGTCATATACACTTTCTCAGTCAGATTTCCATTTAGGAAAGCTATTTTCACATCCATTTTCCAAATCTCATAATTATAATGAGCAGCAATAGCTAGGAGTATCCTGATTGATTTCAATATGGCTACTGGCGAGAAGGTTTCATCATAGTCAATACCATGTTGTTGATAATAACCCTTTGCCACTAGTCGTGCTTTATAGGTAACTAAGTTACCATCCATGTCCGTTTTCTTCTTGAAAACCCACTTACACCCAATAGGTATAATTCGTTTGGGTGGATTAACCAAAGTCCATACTTGGTTGTCGTACATGGAATCTATCTCCGATTTCATAGCCTCAAGCCATTTGTGAGATTCTGAACTATTCAAAACATCCTTATAGATAGTAGGCTCATCTTCATCTATGGGAAATACGTCATTATGGTCACTAATGAAAAATCCATATCTCTCAGGTGTCATACGTATCCTGCTAGATCTACAAGGTTCTTGTGTATTAGAAGGTTAATCTATTCTCTTAATAGATGTGGGGTTAGACGGTTGATCCTCGTTAGTTTGATCTTCATGAACTTCACTAAGTTCAATCTTGCTCCCATTGTTACCCTTAAGCATGTGCTCCTTCTCTAAGAAGACGACATGCTTTGAAACAAATAATTTATTTTCAAAGGGTTAATAGAAATAATATCTAAAAGATTCTTTTGGATATCCTACAAAAAAACACTTGTCAGACTTACTATCAAGTTTGTCTAACTGTGGCATTTTAACAAAGGTAGGACAACCCCATACTCACAAGTGAGATAACTTTGGTCTTTTACCAAAGAACATGTCAAATGGGGTAGTATCAACCGATATTTTCAGAACTCTGTTCAGTATATAAATAGAAGTTTCTAGTGCATACCCCCATAATGATTTTGGTAGGTCTGCAGAAGCCATCATGGTCTGTACCATGTCTAGAAGGGTTCGATTCCTTCTCTCAGATATACCATTATGTTGAGGTGTATGTGGTGGAGTCCATTGAGATAATATCCCATTATCTCTAAGATAACTCAGAAACTCTTGACTCAAATATTCTCCTCCTCGATCAGATCTTAGAGCCTTAATACTTTTTCTAAGTTCTTTCTCTATTTCATTCGTGAAGTCTTTGAACCTTTCAAAGGCCTCAGATTTGTATTTCATTAAATACAAATACCCGTATCGTGAGAAATCATCGATAAATGTTATGAAATAGTTATAACCTCGTCTTGCATGAATTGACATTGGACCACATACATCAGAATGTATGAGTTCTAATAACTCATTAGCTCGTTCTCCTTTTCTTGGAAAAGGAGTCTTAGTCATTTTGCCTAGTAAATAAGACTCGCATGTGCCATATGATTCATAATCAAATGACCCTAAGTTACCAAGCTTGTGTAACTTAGAAACACGACAATGCCATAAGTAAGAGGTGTTAGAATTATCTATTTTAGGTTTCTTATTATTTATATTGAGAATTAGATTGTCCAAGTCTAGAACATATAAACTATTAACCAAAGTTGCTGAACCATAATGAATATCATTCAATGAAAAAGAACAACATTTATTCTTAAATATTAAATAAAATCCACATAAGTCTAAACACGCAACTGAGATAATATTTTTCATTAAAACTGGTACATAATATCAGTTTTCTAGTTCTAGAATCAATCCCAAAGGTAGGTTCAGCTCGTATATCCCCACAGCAAGTGCAGCAACCTTTGCCCCATTTGCAGTACGTAGGTCCACGTCGCCTTTCTCTAGCCTTCTACTACTCTTTAGTCCTTGAAAGTTATTGCACAAAAGAGATCCACATCCTGTATCTAATACCCATATCTTATTTCTAAAGGCAGTATTTATCTCAATCATAAACATACTTGGAGAAGAAGTAGAAGTGCTTGTAAGCTTCTCCTTCTGCTTCTTGTCCTTAATGGTCTCCAAGTAGGCTTTGCAGTTGCACCTCCAGTGGCCCATCTTCCCACAATCATGGCATGGGCCCTTGGTAGCTGCGTCTTTCTTGTTCACTGTTGGATTGTATGCCCTCTTAGACTAGGTTTCTGATGTAAAATCGAATATTTTAATAAAAGAATTTATTTTCAGAAATTGTTTATGAATTTACTTTTTATTTGGGCACAATTTGCATTTGGAATAGACCCATTATGTTTAAATAAGTGATCCATGTGAATGGTGGTCTTTTATAGTAAGGTATGGATCACGGTTTATTTAACACATAAACATTTGTTCTTAACCTGCTGATTAGACTGAGAATCTTATCATGTTTAGGTTATTATATTATGAATTCCAAATGGGGAATGGCGTACCTTTAGTCAGTGAGTAGTCCACTTATTTCATGACATAAGCGTATTTCGAATATGTAAGACAGGACCTGTAGTAGTAGTTTCTAAATGTACTATATGATAAAAACCTAGACAACTACTGCTACAGTGTAAACTAGTACTCTACGACTTGAGTATGAGTTGGTGGTCTAACGAAGCTGGAAGCATATGCTTTGATATGCTATAGTTGATGTTCTATAGTAGAACCAATATACTTGTGTATTGGTATATGTAACTGGTTATTTAAGACAAACTAGTACAAGATAGTTTCTGCACTATATCGCTCATTGTGGTTGTCCGAATGGTCTAAAATGTCCAGGGCCCTGGGAAACATGACTTGGATATTTGCTTTAGGGGTAGCTCCCTTGGAAAGCGGAAATACTCCAAGAAGTCGTGGATCATTGGACTTGAAGCCTAAGGATGGGAGATATCATTTAGAGGGGTGTCAGTACATTTCTTCTTCTCTAAATGTACGGCAATCTATAGAGGGGTATTTTAGTCATTTCACTTAGAGGTCAGAGACTTTGCTAATGCAGCATTGTCCTTGGGGTCAATATTTCCTTATGGTAATATTAGGAAATATTTAAAATACAAAATACGGCTATTTATATAGCAGGGGTATTTTGGTCATTTTAGTAGCTAAGGCGATGTGTCTTTTTGGTCCTCGGAATAGCCCGTAAGTCCTAATTAATTTTGGGTTAAGGAATTGGTCTTAGTTCAAGAAGATTTTATTTTATTTTATTTTGTTCAGGATGTCTAATTTATTATTAGACAGGAATAAAATAAATAAATAAATAAATAAAAAATAGGAGTTGAGATAAATTAATTATCTGGTTTAATTGGTTAATTAATTATTCAGGGCCTAGGTCCAGTATGAATAATTAGGAAATTAACCTGGGCTTAAACTAGGAAAAGTAATTAATGTTTAATTATTTATTGGGTTATTTATATAAGCCCAAGAAATAAATAATTGAAGATTAATTATTTTGGTTCATTTGGGCTCATTAATTATTTATTAGGTTATTTATATAAGCTCAAGAAATAAATAATTAGTATTTATAATTTTGGGCCTTTTGGGTCCAAGAAAAATAATAAATATTAGTTCGGCCTAATAGCTTAGACCGTATGGTTTTTTCCAGATACAGTTCAGAGGAGTTTAGGGTTAAGCCAAACTTATTCTTAGGATAACATCCGGGTGTTTCAAATATGATATCCCGATGATATGTTTATTAGTTAATCAGAGACCTAGTTTTGGCTGACCAATAAAACAAGTCTCGGGTGAAAGAAAAACCCTAATCTCCCTAACAACAATAGAGACTCACGCCTCTCTCTCTCACTCTAACGTCTCCTTCTCCTCTGTTGTTCTCCTTGGAGCTTCGCTAACCAATAGCAAGAGAACCAATGAGATTTGAGACCGTTCTTCTTCACTGTTGTATTCACCGACTAGAGGTTGGGCAGTGGCATATTCTGAGAACTGAAAGGCTTGGCGTTCATGCAAACAAGGCAAAGTAGGAGGTTAGCGGGTTTTCAAACGGAAGCTTCTTCAAGTGGGCAAGGCGAAGCAATTTCTGTGGTTCAATCCACTCCTACTCAACCTAGTAGGTTTAAAGCGCGCAAATGTATGATCTTAACGCTTCCGTGTGGCCTTTAAGGCTTGCGGGGTTTTTTTTTTCTCTGTTTTTTTCCTGTTGAAGCATGCTCCTCTGTTTTCTACCCGTCATTCACACCACCTTTGGGCTTCATGGTAGCCTTCTTCTTCTTCTTTTGAACTTTCTTAGAAAAGGAAGATTCTACCATTAAAACCGCATTGGAATCCCTCTTCATGAAGGACTCCGCAGTTTTGAGAAGATTAATCAACTCAGGGATAGTGGACTCAATCTTATTCATCTGATAGTTAATCATAAATTGTGAGAAACTATTAGGCAAAGACTAAAGAATTAAGTTAACACTTAAGTCATGGTCCATTGTAAACCCGAGAGATCCAAGCTTCTCTATCAAGCCCAGCATCTTCAGCCCATGAGTGGCCACAGAAGAACCCTCTGCCATTTTACAACGAAATAGTTGCTTCGAGATCTCATACCTCTTAGTTCTGGCTTGGGCATGAAATAACTCTCAAAGATGTAAAATGATCGATTGAACATCCATATGCTCGTGCTGTTTTCGCAACTCAGGAGTCATGGATGCCAGCATAATACAAGATACTGTATCGCTATCCTCCTTATGCCTCTTGTGGACAGCATGCTCATCAGCATGAGCATCTTGGGCTGGTGGTGGTGGAATAGGAGCATCTTGCACGTAGAGTAACTTTTCCGATTTGAGAACGATTCTCAAATTTCTATACCAGTCAAGATAGTTTGATTCAATTATCTTGTTGGTTTCCAAAATGCTACGTAAGTTCAAGTTCGTTGACATGATGCAAGTGACCTAGATGTAAAGATAGAGAGCATTAGCTACTTGTATATGCACAAGATATGCAAATAATTTCGACTTTAATTAAATGCATTTTTACTCCACTATTTTACTAAAACCAATAGCCCCCACTACTGATTTGGGAAAGCCCGTTGGAAGCTTTCCTAGTAGATCGGCATCCAAATTCCTCAAGAATAACATTGGGTTTGCCCAACAAGCCACCCTTAAGTTCATTGGTAGGTATCCAATACCAATTACATCGTATGTAACTACCAGATCATTGGGTGATTAACATCTTTTAATCTTAAAGCCTTTTGGGCTACCCCAACTTTTCCTCTAAATTTCTTTATGCTTGAGTTTGCCCAACCGAGATAAAGAATTTAGTTATACCTGACCTATTAATCAGGAATTTAATTCCATAGCTTGAACATGCCCAATGCCAAGTAGGCTTGGGTTTGCCCAACAACCTGGTCTTGAAAAAGGACTCTCGTTCTTACTATATAAACAAAAGGAATTAGGTTTAATATTAATTGAGGGATTTGTTCCTTTTAGTGATTTCGTTGAATGACATGCATAATAATCAATAATCACATAATTGATAATCATGGTAATAAAGCGATTACGTGGTATGGTTATGGACTTTACCCTAAATTAATTTCTTTGAGCCATAAAAGAAATTAATATAGTTAACCCTATGTGTTCATGCATGATTTAAGTAGAAGATCTTACCTCCTTACCTTGTTTTGGTTGCCATCTCCAAAATAAAATAATTCTACTCCTATCTAACCTATGTAAACTAATTACATAATTTTCTAAAGAGAGAAACCCTCGAGTTACATTTGAGGGGAGTTAGATGAGAAGAGAATTACACAAGAATTCTAGAGAGGCAGGACACGCAGTCCTTATTTCATAAAAACCAAAACTGTAAAATTCATGAACATATATAATTGGTTTTAGTCCATAACCATCCACCATGCCATTGACTATGCTTAAACAAAATAAACATATACTTTTATTATTCCAAAATCACTATTTTGGAAAAATAAAACAAATTCTAAAATCAGCATTTTAGAGAATACATCAATTTTAGATTTTCAAAATCATTATTTTGAAGAGCAAAATTGATTGTCTCAAAACTAATTTTGAGAAAATGCTTTCGAGTCCCGTCACTCATCAAATGAGGTTATTCCCTTTCAAAATTCTATTCTGAATTTTTTTTTTAAAATAGCTGGATGTTGCAAACAGAGCAGAACCGGTGCCGGCTCTATTCTGGTTTCCAAAAAAAAATTTCTTCCAAAAACAATTTTCGGACATCGCGAACAGAATGGAACCGGCGCCGCCTGTGTTCTGCAACAATGACGGCGATTTTCAAAAAATTCCAGAAACAAGTTCTGGTGCTTTCTTCTTCTACAAATTTTTAGTGAGAATAATTCTCAGCTGTATTTTCTATTTTGAAGCTATAAACAACACCCAATTTGTTAGTTTAAACAAAATCAAAATGAAAATGTAAGATGAAACGGAGGGCAACATCCATGTTGCAAGAAAACGTTTTCTGTAGAAAATTTTCATCTCCAAAGAAAGCATCTTTTCGAAATACTCTGTGACAATAACACAATCATATTGTGCTATGGACCCAACTCATAAAGATTGAAACGATTTCGACACTAGTGAAAATGATTTTCACAGCAAACAAAAACAAACACGAAAACAGTTTTTCATGCCAAAACAATGTTCGTAGACCACATATAGCATGGCTCTGATACCACTGTTGGGTATCTCAGGCTCGTATCCTACATGGCGCAGTGGAAAATAAAACGAGATACCCTCCCAGGACCTATCTATGTGTGGAAAACAAGACATAATGAGGATAAAGGTAACAACTTTTACCTTTGCGGGATCGTCCGAAGAACAAAATTTTCTTCTTTAAGTTGAGGCGTGATCCAGCAATCCTCGCGATCAACCTCAACGTGAGTTGAACGTCTAACCACTATAATTACAGTGTGTGATTACCTGTAATAGTAATCCACACAGAGGAATACTCAAGCTCCAAATTTCTGTGCTAGCAGAAAATGGATGGCGGCTAGAGTTCAAGATCAAAATCGAGAGAGAGAAGAAGAATATTTTCATGGCTGTTGTTTTTGTGTGTTGTTCAACTATTGGCTAGGGTTTTTCGTGTGTTATTAGGTACTATATATCACACAAAATTCCCTTCCCAAAACTGAGAATTCTAATCCTATTAGAATTCCCAAATTGTAATTAGAAACATCAAGTTCTCACAATTACAACTTGTACCACAAATTGTAACTAATTATAATTTGTCCACAACAATTTGTCTTTCTCTCAATTAACCCCACAATGTTATCAAATAACATCTTGAGTATATAATCCTCTATTGTGTGTGACCTATTAGGTTTCCCAATCAATTGGTAGAGAACATGAATTAATCCAAACGTCTTTGAGATTAATAATCCATAATTAATTAGAATTAATCCTATTAATTCTAATCAGGATTGGTTTATTAATTAATCAATTAATAAACCCATATTCCCATATCATGAGCGGTATCTAGCAACACATCATGACCACCCAAGAGTCCAGGAAGTCAAGTGGCTTAAGATGAACCCTTCAATAACAATCTTCTGTGTAATCAAATCCTTTCACCATACAATATCTCATTCAGTTTGGAGTACGAAATTAGTGCCAACTCCCTCCAGAATTAATTCTGGCCCGAATACAATAGTACTTGTACCAGGAACCCACTACTCTAAATGTATATCAATTGGAACTGTTTCCAGTACATAATTGCCTTGGCGAAGGACTTCCGAGTAGTAATTCCTACAAGTGGCCGTGAGATATTCGCCCCTAGTATTAGGAGTGGTGAATTATTTATCGATCCTCTCAACTATTTTCGTTTACCTCACCATGTACCCAATATCCATCCCATAGGCAGCCCTTGATCGAGCTTCGGAGATTGGAATCAAAGTACAAGGCTCAGCAAACAAAGTACCTTGGAGATCTCAAGTCTAAAGATACTTGCACGTTTGCTATATTGAGATTATATCACTGGCACTAAATAGTTATCCATGTGATTATCTGAAAACTAGGTCATTCAATGAACTTGTTCCATTAACAAGCATCCATGTGTTAACTTTGAGTATCTCAATACTCACGATTATGAGAACCACCTCCTGTTCAAATCAGGTAGTCTAACACATGCTAGTCTTAACGCATTAATGATGTCCTATCTCATTAATACTATAACTAGGGACTATTTAAGTACTAACACCTTCCAGTATAGTAGGAATCTCATATCATGATTTCCTTAACACAATGTTGTACTAGGGACTTTATCGAACAGTTATATTACTTAAAGTAAACAAAAGAAACTGTATGATAAGTAATGCCTTTTATTAAAATAAAATGTGTCATATACAATGTACAAGTGATTGCCTCTAGGTCACAATGCTAACAATGGCAAGCAACAATGGATGCTAAGATTGAATCATGTATCTCAATCAAGTCTGGGACCTTCTCACTGCACATGAAAGGATTAAACTCATAGGGTGTAAGTAGGCATACAAGAAAAAAAGTGGTGTAGAATGAAAGGTGAAAACCTATAAAGTAAGGTTAGTTGCAAAAGGTTATACTAAAAAAAAAAAAGAATCGACTATGAGGATACCTTTTCACTATTGCCATACTTAAGTCCATTCACATTCTCTTAGCCATCTCATGTTATTATAACTACAAGATATGACAAATGGATGTTAAGATAACTTTTCTCAACAGCTGTCTTAGCAAAGATATCTATATAGCGTAGTCTAAATGCTTTACTGCAAAAGGCAAGAATATATGGTCCGTAAGCTTAAAAAGTCTTTTTATAAACTTAAACAAGCATCATATATAAGGAACATACATTTTGATAAGATTGTAAAGTCTTATAATTTCATACAAAACATAGATGAATAGGAAAGTATATAGGAACAACGTGTCCTTTATAGTACTTTTTGTAGATAGCATTCTACTCGTTGAGAATGATGTAGAGGCATTGCCATCTATAAAGGTTTGGCTATCAAGTTAATCTAGCATGAAAGATATAGAAGCAAAGAGCTACATTCTTAGTATATTGCTTCTTAGTGATAGGAAGCAAAGAATGTTAGGCTTATCCTAATCTACTTACATTGACAAGATATTGGCTAGATTTAGCATGCATTAGTGTAAAGGGGCAATTATGCCCTTTAAACACAGATTAACCTTATCTTCCAAACAGTAATGTAGGAAAAGATTAGTAGGATTCCATGTATCCTAAGACACAAGAAAAAAAGGAAAAGATTAGTAGGATTCCATGTGAAACCCCAGTTGAAACCAACCGTAGAGTAAGGGGGTTCGGATGCATATCATATTTTCTTGCACGGAAAAATGTATTTTTGTATGATTTTATGTGATTTATAGTCTAGAAGGCTTAATTGTGTTTATTGAGTAAGAAGAACAAAATGGTAATTTTTGCTTGAGGAGAAAATAGGCAGATAACTTAAGGATCAAATAGGAAAAATATTTGGGAAAAGAAATAACAACAAGAGTTGTTATGGTTTAGGGGTTAGAGCTTAGGAATTCTTGAGGTCTTGAGTTCAAATTCTATCATTAGAGTTTTAGCAAGATTAAATTTTATTTTTGGTTAGGTAGGCTATATTTCAGTCCTTGCATGAGTTAGAGAATAGTAGGAGTGTTTTCCTAGGGTAGACATGATAGGAAATTCCTAATCCTACTCTTGTGCCCTACAAAAATTTCTAAGGGTTTCATACCTTTCTTGATTCTCTAGCTTTCCTTAATTCTTAATCAATTAGGTTGATTAATTTATTCAGGCCAATTTTGATCCAGAAAATTTCAGCAAGGTTTTGTGAGATTTGGGTTTCGATAATGGCTATGAATAAGTTATCTTGTGGCCGAAAATGGGGAGGAGTTTTGGAAGGTTCCCAAGAGAATTAATTTCCACGGTTGAACCTTCAAAACCTCCAACCTAGTTGTGTTCCTTTTCTTTATGTTGTAAACTGAAATTTTTCCAACTTCTTGTTCAGTCCAAGTGTAAAAAATTTTAGCCATCTTTTCCTCCCAAATGCTGCCAGAGAAATGGCCATTTCACTTAGCTTGGGGATTGAACATTCCAGCCAAACCGAGCTGCTAAAAAATCTGTGCAAACCAGAAATTTTTCTAGACAATTTTTGCAGCATTGTTTTCTAGACAGTTTTCCCGCAATCCTTCAAGTTGTAATACCCCGCCCAAAACCACCTTTGACCTATGGGGGAAAAAGTCATGCATTACATAGCATTTTGCATTTCATTTGATATTCTAAAATTATTTTTGCAAGGGTTCATGTGATTTTCAAGGTTGTGCTTGCATTAATTTATTTGATGAGGAATAGTTATGTTGGTTGCATTAAGTGAGAATCGTTTTAGTTGAAATTTAGTAGAGGAGATAGAGGGATGAGAATTAGGGTGAAAAGAATTTTTTAGAGATATATTAACACCGGAGTTGATTTGGAGTAATGGTTAGGTCTGGTAATTATTCCTTAGTGACTTGAGTTCGAATCTTACCTCTTGCGAATCTTAGCTTCCTTTTTGAATTTTCCTTCTAGAGTTCTTCATGCCTTGGCCGAAAATCCTAGCTAGCCGCCACTTTTAAGTGGTATAAGCCTCTCCTTGATAAATATTAGAGATAGAAAATATATTAGGTAAAAATATTATTTTATTTCTCAAAGAATTTCGGATATAACCTTTTATTTATTTAATTATTTCTAGAGAAATATTTTAGCTAAAACCTTAGCTATTCTTTTGAATTTCAGCCGCCATTTTCTTAGGAGATAAGTCTCCATATTTATCTTCTAAACTCAAGGATTTTTGATAAAGATAACGACTAATTTTATTCTAGCTTTTATCCTTTTAATTTTCGAAAATCTTAGCTAAGAGCAATTAAATTTCAGCTTGTATTTAATCAACCAGATTTTATGTAGTTAGCTTGAATTAAATCTATTATTTTCTTAGCAAAATATTTTGTTGATTTTGAAAATAAAACCTAGCTAAAAATCTGGAAATTTTCCAGCCTTGTTGCCGCCACCTTTGGAGCAATCCTAATTCAACTCAAACTCTTCCGAGACTGGGGAAGCTTATCCTAAATCCTTTAACAAATCAGATTTTATTTTATCTCTAAACAAATCAGATTTTTGTTCCCTCTTTTTCCTGAATTTCGGCCAAGTTTGCACAAATCATACTGCATGAAATTCTGCACTCCAAAGCACACCAAAACTCGTTGATTAGGCAAAACTATAGCACCTACAACTCTCATTTTTCCTCTCAGATTTGCGTCAAAACAGCAGCAAAAAATCAGTCTAGAATTTCTCTCTTTTTCTTAATAATTTTCGCATAGCACACACACCCTTCTTGCACAGAATTTTGGTTGTCAAAACCTACACAAACTCCTTCTTGTTTTGGTCAAAAACCTGAACACACACAACCCTTCCCTTGTGCATTGTTTCGGCCAACCTAGGAGAGCAATTTCAAATTGCTTTTCTCCTCTTGGCCGAAGCACTGGTGGCCGTCTCTAGACAACCTCAATCATTAGAGGACTCATTAAAGTGCTCAAGGGCCCTCATTTGTCAAGACAACACCTTTGACTCCAAGGGTCATCACACAAGTATTTTTGCCATAACTTTCTTACTTTCGAACTCTAGATTACCAAAAAGATGAAATTGATGTATTCATTTGATATTATTGGGATGGAATATGCATGTGGGTATGAAGAGAATAATTTTATGATATGAAGATTGAGATTAGTATTAAGGTTTATGAATTATTGTTGGGTTATGATTTCAGATTTAGGATTATTATAAGTTCATTAGTAGACTGTGATTTAAAACTTTATATCACTAGTATGAGATGTTCTGATGAATGATGGAGAATTTACCACCATTTCTTTACTTATGCTTTTACATTGTTATTTTTGCCACAAAATACCCTGCTAATATTATTATTGGTATAATACCACTCTTGTTATGTTAAATGCTATTACAATTCTATTTTGCACAAACGGATATTCTATTTATTATATATATGCATTGCCCTTTCTAAATTTTTAATACTAGTAATATCACTATGGTTATTAAAAAAATATTATTAGTGCTGCTTTTTACTACTACTGTTATTATTATTATTATTATTTTTATTCTTAATAATAATATTATTATTAATGTTGTTATTAAATTTAATTTATTAATATTTCTATCAATATTAGTATTTCCAAAATTAATAAATACTTTTAATATTATTACTTTATTAAACAAACAAATCGTAATATTTTTATTAAACATCATTAAATATAAAAAATATATATTAGGATTAATTAATATTATTATTGTTATTATTAATATTCTTACTAATACTTTTATCTATACTTATTTATTATTTATGACACCTATCAATATGGTTATATTAAATTATTCTTACTTTGTAAATTAATAAGACACCCAGAAATACCTTATCAATTAATTTTAGAACTACTAAAACATTATTATCATAATTGGGTGTTGTTGTTGATTGGTTGAGCATAAGCATGTTAGGTTGGGAGTTATTTATTTGTACAATTGTTGCTTAGTTGTGAACCATTGGTGACTTATACCGTATGTTTACCCCAGGCGGTGCTAGATTGCCTTGAACCCAACTTGGAGGGCTATTTTAGCAGTGAAAGCAAGAGATTAGGTAAGCCCTTGAATAAAACTATTTGCATATCATAGTTGTTAGGATTCGTGGACTCCTAAACATTGAAAATATCCACGAATCCCTTCTAAGGACTCAAGTAAATGATTAAGAAGATCTAAAGTTTGCAGAATTACCTCCGTTTGGTGTAATCGAGATCCTTTGATTCTGATTGCACTGCTGTACGTGCAACCCGAACGATCGCCAGACGCAGCAGTGCACGAACGTCCTCTATCGGATACACACCACAAACTAACTCGTTACCCGGGAAGTGCTAGCGCCTAGGGTTTGTGTGGTTTTTTTTTCTCTGGTGAATGGAGGTACGGATATTCTCAACCGAATTGGGACACTTAAAAAGACGGCTAGGGTTTTCTTAAAAACCCACTCTAAACCTCTTAGAGTCCAACCCTAATAATATCTTATCGTATTTTAATTTAAATTCAAATTAAATTAAAACTGATATGATAAAATTCTGTCATTATCTCGGTAATTTAACTAATTAATTTACCGACTCAGATTCTTATAATCTGGACATCATCCAAATACATTGAACATAGACATATTTTCAAATTCATTGTATCTGGTTGATATTCTAAGTTCGATTAACATAGACATGTTTACAGATTTATTGAATCTGGTTACCAAAAAAATAACCTAACAAGTTCGCTTATTATGTGACCCTATAGGTTCATTTAACATTGGCAGTGTGCTCAAATCATATTTAAATGGCCCACAAGTTATAAGCGATTTCTAGCAAAATATTATAACTATCCAGGTTAAATGAATATCGGTGATCTCTTTGAACCAAATCATAATTTTATATTTAGTCCTTTTGTCACATGATATCCAGATGCAGAATAAGGCACGAAGCATGTCATTCTTATTAAGCTTACTCAATTTTTTCTTGATTTCATAGTAGACTGTTCAAACAAATGATATCAATATCCTAGATTGATATGTTTGAGCATGGCCATGCATTTTAACAGTCTAACTTATCAAGGGGCCCATGGATATCCCTCCCATAATTGAGAGGGACAAATTCCTTCACTATCAATCATATTCCTCTTATTGATTTATTCTATATCCAACAGTAGTCTAATTTATTATATGGTTAAAGACAACTTTAGACAACGTCAAAATATAGAATTTATCAAGTAAGAAACTATGATGAATTTAGGTCGAAAGACTTTTAATATTATTATTGCTAGAAAGTACTTATGACATGTTCCATGAAGTACTCTCACAGTGAGTCATGTCCAATACATTGTTCTCTAACATTTATTTATGTTTTGACTTGACATCACAAATATTCATGACCAGTAAAACATAGTCATCAAGTCACAAACATACTAATCTTAATTTATTATTGTTCCAATAATAATAATAATGGATTAGGGATAGTTTTACAATAGTCATTGTATTCATTGTTGAGTTTTACTATCAAGTCATGTACTTGATGACCACAAAACAAAATGCACTAGTCATGAAAAGAAAACCTCATATTATTATATAAAACACAATGACAATAGTTTAGGTACAAATGGACTCTAGGGTATATCCCTAACAATAGTCATTTTGGTAAGTCAAACGATGTCGTATACGTGGAAAAGTACTTTGGAATGCAGTTATGGGCAATTTATTTTTCCTTTTCTGTTAGTCAAACAATTTCAAGTTAATCAAGCAATTTAAAGCGAAATGCTAAATTTTCCCAAAAACCAATTTTAGCAAGAATTTTGTAAACCATAATTGCTATTTCAAAGAAAATACTTTAGATGATTCTTTTGTTCCCAAAGAGGACAACCTTAACATTGAGTACTCAATTAGGGCAGACTACTATGACTAGTCTTTGAAGGGTTGGGGTATGTCTCTCAGTAGGTGGCCGCCTCTGAGGGATAAGTTCTACCCGATAGGATGCCAGTTCTGGTAGATCATAGCGGTCCGAGCTAGCACCAAAATTCAAGGGGACGGTTTATTTCCGAAGTGGACATTTGGTAAGTTAGAGTGTAAAGATGGAGGAGTATCTAACCCAGTGGGTCGTACACTTACTTTGTATTAGAATGCACAATGTGTGATATCCTGATCATTCTCTTGTCATGATGCACAATTTGTGGTGCCATGTCCGTTTTTAGAGTGGTTGCTTTTATTTTATACAATGTAAGGCAATGCAAGAAAAAAACACCATTCGTCGCTTTGCAAAATTTATTTCTGGCTTGCCAACACTTTTCTTTTATAATTGGTTCTCAACTTACATACATGAACTGTTTTCCTGAAATATCCTAAGCACACACGGTGCTTACTGAGAATTATTTCCAATCACCTTATCATATCATATTTTTAGGTCGATCCTACTGTGAAGGTTGATTGATTAGTGTTGCCTCTCAATGAAGACTTGTTTTGATTGTATTTAATTTGGAGAGATTTTAGTTAACGTTTGCTTGTTTTGAGACTTGTGAAAGTATTAGTTTGATTTGTAATAAGTTTAAATTTTTGTGCGTTCTTTTCATTTCTTTTGTGTGTCCTAGTTATAAAGACCTCTTATCTCAAGGATAAGGTGACATCCCTGCCCCTATTGGGGTACGCAAGTAGTGGGGTGTTACAAAGATTATAATTGAAACGACAATGTTTTGTTCATCTAGATGCATAGCGACATCATGTAAAACTTGCTCGGCCACGTGGCATCTCAAAACTTTTATTTTTTTTTCCACAATTTTAAATGGCACAGTGCCATGGATCATGAGGTCTAGCACACCGTGCACTTCCAGAAAATGCACAATTCAATATTTTTTGAACAATAATTTAAAGCTAATAAAGTACTAAAAAAAATATTTATACTCACTAAACTCAAATAAAAATGGCATAACATATATAAAATGCAAAATATGAACGTGAGCATAACTGAAGATGAAACAAAGCTACAGATAAAGATGGAATGAACAACTAAACTAAGATATTATAAACATTATTGTTGTGCAAAGAGAAGAGTGAAAGGTTCTCATGCCTTTCATGTGGATTTCCTTTTGTGTTGGCTAGCATGGTTCCCAATGGTCTTTTAGAAATCATCTTTAACCACTAAACCACAACAACTCTTATTCTTATTTTCTCTACCAAATATTCTTCTTATATAATCCTCAAGCTATATCCCTATTTTCACTTCAAGCAAAATTACCACCTTACCCTTCCTACTCAATAAGCATAATTATGCCTTTTAGACTATAAATTATAATTCTAAAGCACATAAAATCATTCAAAGATATATTTATGCAAGCAAGAAAATATGATATGCATCCCGACCCCCTTACTCTAGGGTTGGTTTTAGTTGGGGTTTCACAAACTAGCCACAACCAATACCTAACCACGATAGCAAAGCCTTAGGCTTCAATACTAGTTGATAAAGTATTTTGTAAAATAAAATTAGTTTGATAAGTTAGAATAAATAGGTGTTATAAATAAATAATAAATAATAAATTATAGCTTTAACTATTTATTACCAAATAATAAATAATGAGTAATACTAATAACAAATAGAATTAGTAATAAATAACAGGTAATAATAAATGCTAAATAATATTGGTAATGAATAATATTTAAATAGTATTATTATAAATAATAACAAATTATACTTAATTTTAATTAATAAATAATAAATAATAAATAAAAGTAATAAAAAATAAATTATTATAATATAAATAATATTTATGAGTAGAGATAAAAGTTTTAGTAAGGCTAACTAATAATAATATGATTTTAAAAGCTATTTGACATTAATTAATTCCTCTATATTATTATTTATATTGAATAGAAATATTTTATTCATTCATCTAATAAGATAATAATATGTTAAATAATCTTCCTTTCTGAAACTACTTAGTGATTTCCAAATTTAGTAAATTAATTAATTAATAATATTAATTATAATAGTAATAATAATAATAGCAAGAATAATTTTAAAAATAATAAGGGATGTTCTTACAATAAATCTATTGCTGGATAAAATCCATATTCATGCTCATACACACAAGGATTCAACAAATATCATGTTTAATCTATCCAAAAACATAGGCTTGAATTAACATATGCTACAACAAGGACGATAATCTACTAGGCATAATATTATTTATGGCTTTATTGAAAAAGAATATATTGAAGGCCTAATCAATAATGGTGGCATAATGTCTAACATGCATCAAAACATTCATAAATCTCTTAATCCTATTGTACATATAGAGATTCAACGCATAATCCATAAATCACAGCATTCATTTCCATTCTCATGTCTTAATTCCACTCCTTTTACCCACATACATATCTTCCACCCCACTTTATTCTATCAACCTATCATCATCTAATAGTCTTAATTTTGAAAAT